>BOPN01000177.1:442501-445001 GCA_017312705.2 Penaeus japonicus
AGTATTTAATATTCAATGAATCTATTTGATACCCTTGAGTAATTTATATTTTCGGTAACCCTGTATTTTTTATTTATTTATCATTATTATTATTATCATTTTTATTTTTATTATTATTATTATCATTGTTATTATGATTTTTTCTTTGTGTGTGTGTGTGTGTGTGTGTGTGTGTGTGTGTGTGTGTGTGTGTGTGTGTGTGTGTGTGTGTGTGTGTGTGTGTGTGTGTGTGTGTGTGTGTAAAGCAAACGTTCTTCTTAATCGTCTCTATTATAGAATTTGGACAGATTGCATGTTTTCGCTGTTCTCGAGGAGAGGACCTGTGTGTGAAGCACTACTAAAACTGTTCCTCTGCCTGCAGCCCCCCCCTCCTCCTAGGAAAGGGGAAATTATTATAACACTTCTCTTTCCTCTCTCTCGTTATGTGTGCGCTTATTGTGTCCACATACATATATGTTCGTATATATATTTTTATATATATAGACATGTACAAGTAGACGAATATTCATTTGTATATATCTATACGTATATACGTATACACACACACACACACACACACTAATATATACATACATCAGCATAAGTATTAGTATGTATATAAGTATTATAATTTTATCGTTAGTATTATTACCAGAAAGTTATCAAGCCATCAGTCGCTGCTTACACCATATTGCCTGTAACATCATTATACCCTTTTTATTCTTTTCAACACAGGTAATGGGCATCACCAAGATCACATAACATTACAATCTTCATATAATATAAATACTACTAATAATAACAACTACCCCCAATAATCATCAAAGGTGTTGGCAATATTTTCCCTCTCATGTTACACATAGCCGGACGACAAATTCAAGCCCACAAGCCGTTAATCTCATGCAAGCACACGCACGAATTCACTCATTCCCTAAAACACCCACCTTGAGTAATTTCTTCGATTATAAGTATCTGCATTACTTTTCTTTCCAGCACAGAACGATAATTAAATGGTAGATTTGTAAGAAGGGATACCACTTCATGGTCATGTTACGTTACGTTCTAGGTACTATCTTCACTTTTCATAAGCGTATATTTTATCATCGTGTTGATATCATAACGGCAATGTAATGTTTGCTCTTTGACCTTTGAAATCGTTTGCTCATTTGGAATAGAACCCGAAATAAATGACGTTCTTTTGTTTTTTGTTTATTCATTTGTGGTATGCGTGCCTCGAAGCAGGCACAATTGTTCTCATCTACTGAAAGACACTAGCATGTGTATATATATATACATATGTATGTGTGTGTGTGTGTGTGTGTGTGTGTGTGTGTGTGTGTGTGTGTGTGTGTGTGTGTGTGTGTGTGTGTGTGTGTGTGTGTGTGTACATATTTATATATACTATATGGAAACGGACGGATAGTGGCCAACACACCATTATTGGTTTGAGATTTTCTCATTTCATTTGCAAAGAGTTTGAGGTCATTGAAATGCCTCATCTACATACTGACCGGGATCTTGGTGGCTTTGCCTCAATTGCATGTCTATTATTTCCCGTTTAACCGCCCACTTTAACATAAGTAGTTGATGTAGATTCATCAAGTCTCCTTGTGCAAATTCTATTTATTCATAATCACGCTACTACAGCGATGAGTGACCTAATTTGACAGGAAGCAACACAGAGGGTACAGGAAATTCTTGAGGTAAAGATATAAGCGAGAGCGGGTCTAAAAACACTCCGCGTTGGTAGTGGTAGTGTTGTTACTCTATTCTCCACTTTTACACTCCTGACCCCTTCGAAATACATTTTTTTCTATCAATTCTAACAACCGCATTGTCTTAGAAAACTAAAGGTGGGTTCATCATAAAGGTAACGGCTACACTATATGTTGATAACAGAATAAAAATCTACGGGATAAAAGGAAAAAACAACAACAACACGAGGTTTTCACGAGGAATTAGTTGGATTCCTTTCCACCTATTTATAATTCATTGTCTTTAGCTTATACGTAAAAAACACAGAAATATCTTTGGGTCTCAGCATATACCAATATTTTTAAGCAGTTGCACCAATATATTATTTGTCATATGAACTAGTCTAACTTTGATGGGAAAGGCTGTGCTTCGTGTCGGCATTATAAAGAAAGAAAGAAAAAAAAAACGCACATACACAAGCATTATACGTTGAAGCTAGTTGACGATGAATAAAGACACACCTGTGTAAAATAATAAGTCAAAGAGTATATGTTTATTTAATTTGGATTTTGCTCATATCGGGCAATGGAATAGATATCTCTTCCAAAGATGTATACATATATATAGTCTATACCTCTGCCTAGTTATTCAATGCACCTTTTCGGAATATGACAAACTGGAAACATATTTTGCCACTTGAATTGTGTCACAAGATTAAAAAAAGAAGGAGAAACAAAAATCACATACAAAAGGGTATAAGTCGAAAGTGCCATTGAGATTTAAATGTCCTATATTAAGATATGGCGGGAAATAAGGGCGTCACAAG
>BOPN01000177.1:465001-472501 GCA_017312705.2 Penaeus japonicus
GTTGGTAAGTCCTACAGTCAGACCAGCAGCAAACATGAGGTAACCAGAGAGGAGGTTCTGCTCGAAGATGTCTTCGTTAGCTTCAGCCTTTGTCTCAGAATACTCCTGTTAAAAAAAAGGAAAAAAAGTGTTCATGAAAAAAAGAAGAAGAGGAAATTGATATTTACTTCCATGCCTTGTTGAGACCATATAACAAAATAATTGTTACTTATAGAGAATGATCACAGCATTTTCTTTTTTCCAGAATCTTATTTAGGATCTCTATTTGTCTAAGGAATTTCAACTTCACAACTTAAAAATCTTAGACAAAATGTATAAAATAACTATCTTGAATCATGACAACTTTTTCAATAAGGGCCAGAAAAAACAACAACTTGCCCCTTTCCCTAGACTACCACAACTGCTACTGTATGCATATACCTACCTCCAAAATACCAGCAAGGATGATTGCAATGATGAGACCATAGATGGCGACAGCCTCACAGAAGATAACGGAGATAAGATTCTTGGTCTTGATGCGAGGGGCACGGACACCACCACCAACGATGCTCACACCGGTAGTGTGAATACCCCTGGGGAAAAAAATCTTGATTTGCATTTAAATTCAACTTAATTTATATACATGCACATTGAAGATTTTCTGGTTCAGAGCCTCTTTAGCACATGAGTAACCGAGTGGAAGGTGAAAAGGAGGAGGAGATAAAGAGTGTAAATATAGTCTTCTTAATTAAAAAAAATTAAATGTGTTCTTTTTGTCTTTATCTTCTATTCAATTTATAGGAGTCACCAATAATCTATTTACTAGCCTTATAAAGAGATCACTATGAAAATATAATAAAAGATATTACTAATTCTAAGAATGTGCTAGAATGAATGTCCTCAATAGCAATCTCTGATTATAACAACACTGCAGTATAATCTCCAGACATTGTGTTACCTTCAAATATTAATCATTCCAACTTGTTAAAGCACCAAAAAATATGAGAGAGAAACTGGAAAAAGAGCAAGGCATAAGAAAAAACATCTTTCCTTAACCCATTCACGCCGGGGCTATTATGGCTCTGAATGGTCAGAATGCCTGGGTTTTCGAATGCATAAGCCTAATGCCTCGGGATTCTCGGGAGCACTAGCCGCGAGCCTGGGCTGTCTGCTCACTCACCCCAAGTGCCGGTCTTGACCAAATATCTCGTCGCCACCATCTGACCCAAAAACCACGAAACGTGTTAGCATGTCATCCGGCGCGAATGGGTTAAGAGCTAATCCTCTGTAGCTTTGTCCTCACAATGACAACAGCATCATTCAGAGGATATTACGCACGAGACCTATGACCACACTTACATAGCAGCTCCAACAACACTCAGAGAGACGGTAAGACCAATGCCAATGGCCCCCCAGAAGTATGCAGAGACACTTGAAAGGAACCATCCAAAGTCGATCCTCTCCCCCTGGCCAGTGATAGTGTAGCCAATGGCTGTACAGAGGAAAGAAAAAGAAATTATCAATCTCATTTCACTTTTTTCTTTGCCGAATGTGTGAAAACTAGTTCTAAATTTTATAGTGCCTGAAAAAAGTGACAAAAGGTGACAAATCAAAGTAGGGATCAAAAAAGGGATAAGGTTATAAATAAATGTTCTGATGAAATTAACTTTATATAGTGAAGTTGAGAGTGCATGTATACATGTATTCTCCACTATGGTTTTGCTTATCTAATTTTTAGAAAATAATCAGAGAAATTTTTGTCATCACCATTATCATTTTTTGTTATTTTCATTATCATCATTATTATCATCATTATCATGATGATTATTTGTGTTAGCATCATACTATTATTATCATCATAAGGATAATTATCATAACCATCATTTTCATTTTCATTATTGTTTATGACAACTATCATCATCATAGACTACAGGCTTTACTCTATACTATAAAACATATAAATAAGAAAAAGAAAAAGTCCCTAAAACGGATATCATAAACAGCTAAACAATGCAGCAGTGGCCTCTGGCACAGGGACTTGAAACAGAAATGGTAATTCAAAATGGAACCCACTCCGGTACACTAACACCTGCTATCAATGGGTTACTTGACCAATACAGAAAGCACTGTCTTACAATCTGACACAGAAATGCACTGAACAATCACTTCTATGTACTCTAATTCAATTTGCAAAAAAATATTCAAATATTGGTACGGACTGTACAATGTACATATCTTCACCTGAGCATGAGTAAAAACAGTAAGAAGGTCAATTTGGAGTTCAGCTCTTGCAGATGGCTCCTGTAATGCTACTTGTGTGTAAGAAACAATATCACTTTACTAGCCATCACCATCCATGCCTATAGGAAGTCAGTGACCTGTTGCATCTGGGGTTAGATTTGCTCGACTATTCACCAGGCAGGCTGGATGGGTTTCATTTTAGAGCGAGGAAGGGACTTCGCCCAACATATTACAACTTTTCATTCACTCCTCATAATACTGGAGCCATAATAGTGTTTGTCCCTTTTTTTGCGTTTTGCTATCTTGTGAAATTTATGTGTGTTATCTGACAGTGTTTGTCAATGCTGCAGTAGACTAAAATTGTATTATAAGGTCTGTTCATTTTATTCTTTATACTTAGTGTGATAGATGTATCACTGTTTTATGGAAAGACAAATGCAACATAACATTTTTTTTAATGGATATACTTTCGTTAACCCATTAGCAGCGGAGTCGGTCATAGACGCGGATGGCATCATGCCAGACATGTAAAACAGCCATCCTATTGCACAGACCTTTTTTTAATACCGCGACCAATGGGTTAACTGATACATAAGAGTGCCACAGCAGAAAGCATTCATACTGACACACTGCGGACACTGCAATGTGCATCGCCGGTGCTTTAAAGCTGGAGGTTGGCTGTGTCTTATTGGTCTCTGTAGATGGTGCTTGGTAGAGGCTGTGGATGGGTGTCCTTCAAGGCTTTCTTTCCTGCTAGTGCTAGGAGAGAGTGGTGACATCTATGTTTGGGATGTTCAACCAAACCTATTTTGGTGAATATTACAGCAATTATAGTAGTTATAACTGCAATTGGCACCACCAGTCACTAAATAGAGTAATTACTCATAGTGTAATAGAAACATAGTGATCCACACTTCCATAACATCTAATATGCCATGACACATAAGCCATGTCACAGGCCAAAAACTTGTGTGGCATGTATGTCACACTACACATCCACAATGGGATAAATGATGAATACATACATTTTTGGCCTTTCTTTATCAATAATGACAATTTATAATAATTTGTAAAGTTTGGGCTTACAAAAAACATGCATGTGATATGATTATTTGTATATGACATATATTTCATATTTGCATTCATGTTTTTATGTAAGTATTTTGTAATATGGCAATAATGTTAACTTCTTTCTGAAGTCTCCAGAAATTCAAATAAATGAGTTGAAAGCACCAGCTGAATGACTGTTCCAGGATAGTTTTGCCACCTGAGCAGCTGTGCTGAATTGGCCATTGGGTGCTTGCTGAATCATGTTTCTCCCAGCAGTATTGCCAGATTCCCAGAAGAGCCTGGGTTTCTTCAGATTTATTTTCTAATGACAGTTATCAGATATTTTCTTTGACGAACATCCTAGCAACATATGCAATTGATAGAATTTTGCCTATCAAAATTTTCATGGTTGAAACTCTTATAATCCAAATTGATATGTACAAGAATTATGGGTAATCCACCTCTCTCTTACTAAAAGTATATTCACATATGTATTCCTGTTCCCAAATATTGCAAATTCATGTCAAAAAACAAAATAATGCCCTGAAGAAGCAGGAAAGTGAAAAGACCTTCAATATAACTGTGCATTTCTTTGATCTTAAATTCCTTCTTTTATTCAAGAATTATTCAGCATGAAGAGATCATACAGAAAAACATACACTTCGACCATAACTGCTTTACATTGCTTTTCAATGTGATAATGCTATTGACACAAGCTGTAAAAGTAAGAAGAAATCCTGAGTACGTACCAATGGCTACCAGGATCAGCAGGTATAGGTACAGTCCATACTGTAAGTAGCCTTTAACGTAGCCCATGGTTGGATTTGATCTGAAAAAAGGCATAATATTGTTGAATCTGAACAGGAAACTTGGTGAAGTAAACAAATATAAAAGGTACTCATGCACAAGATCCTAATAAGACACTTCATAAGTATTTAAACGGATAGAAAGGAAGGAGACAGTAACTGGGGAAAAAAAATGAGCAAAGCAAATACATAGACAAAAATAAACTTAAAAAGTTATATATCTCCAAAATATTTACTTGAGCTACATCAGTAATACTGACATTTATGGCTTCCTTGGATCATATAATTACAAGAAATATGTGATACTCTAGTATGTATTCACCATCCATTAACCCAATCCCAACGGGCCCGGCGATAAGTGGAAACCCCTTACGCCGGGCCTATGCAATATTGCATCAGGAATGTCACACTGGTGTGTCGCCCCGTTATCGGGCATTTAGCTGTGTCACACAGGTGTGACGCACCGTCTTCATAAGGTTAACATATCTGACTCACTATATACATTGACAATGAACCATAATTATCTATGGTCAAATAAGGGACAAATTGAACCTGCCATATCATATGTGGGTGATTCTGGGGTATAGTTATAGTTTAGGGCAATGTTACTTTCACCCTTAGATCAACAGGCCAATAATATCAGTGTCTTATTGTTCTTAAATCTGAGGGCTTGACACTGTGTGAGCTTAAGACGTGTGTCTTTGGTATTGGTTATGGTGCGTGATATATGGGATACGCATTGACAAGTTATTAAGAAAGTTAACCCATTCACGCCGGGGCCGTTCCAGCTTAGCACGGTCGCAATACCAGGGTTCTGGAACGCATAAGCCTAACGGCTCGAGATTCTCAGACACACAAGCCGCGAGCCTGGGCTGCCCGCTTGCTCAACTTTTATTTTAGAAGAGACAGACCTATACCACACTTTATATGATTAGTAAGTGGAGAGGGGGAAGGACTTGGAAGCTAAAGGTTTGTGGTAAAAGTGAATATCGGATTCATTCCAATCACAGCTAAATAAAGCAATCAATAATCAGGTAAATTTTCTGAATAATCCTATATTCCACAAAAGTGGTAACGATGAATTCCTTGCACCCTCGACTACTGATATATACATGAATCAGGTCCTCCGACCTTCATCCTGCCCTGATAAACAATCGACTGATATCTTTTAGTTTTCCCTGATGTGCACTTACTCATCTATCATAATGTTTAGTTCTTCTATAGACGATAGCCAATGAGGGCTACCCTTTGATCGCTTTCATGTTCCTTATTGTTAATGAACCAACTAGTTTGAGATTTTGAGTGAGCTTCGAGTTAACTGTTGCATTGTGAAGACGTGCATTTGTGTGTGTTTGTGGTACTGGTACTGGTATGGGACATTGATTGGCGACACATCTTTAATACATATTAAACATTTATTTTACAGTAGACAGATATATGATGAAACTAAGGTTCATTTGTGTCATATATCAATGCAATTAATTTATTTATTACCCCAATCTACTCCATGCCCTCTCCTCCTATTGGGGCTTACTTTGTAGGGTACAGAGGTGGAATCGCGGATTATATAAGAGTAGCAGAGAATGAAAGGAATCTATCAATACCACTTTTGTGGTACTCAGTAATGCAGCATTATTCAGAATCTTTACCCCTCTATCACTTCTGGTATGCTAGAGCTAGTAGACTTCCTTGGCAATTCCTCGACGTATAAGGAACCATTCCAAAGTTTATCTCATAACCTGGACTTGGGAGAGTTTGTTTACTTTTGACTGAATGCGATTCTTTTCTGAACATACCCAATATACATCTGAAAACCTATTTCTTCCCTATGAAATATATGAATATCCTATATTATAATTCAAACCATAACTTTCTATACCAACGTTATCTTTGAAATATTGGAAAATAAAATAAAAGCATCGCAAATACTTTCTGTTAAAGGAACCCACAGTATAAATAGCATAAACAAATATCAAAGAGTTAAGAACTAATTATGATATCAACTATATCTAAACATATTGACAAGGGTAACAAATAAAGTCAAACTAACCACATAACAATGCCTAATTTCACATATTATGCAACCGACCACACAATACTAAGAATTCCATTTAAAAGGACTTAAGAATATTACATAAAACACGAAATATATCGAGATTGTCAAAACAAATCTTTCACTAGAAATCCTTTCCTTATCACTTACTCCTCTAATTAACTATATACCTTTGACAACTGATAGTTTAAAGAAGCACTATCATTCCTGAGTTGTTATCCTAGCTCTGAGGCCATTACAAAGCCTAAAACCCACCTTCTACGCGTAAAATAGAAAGAAATACGAAGGGCGGCCGATCTCTCCTTCTGTCACTAGCCTGGATCGATCACCTGACTCGGAAGTCACGAGAATTTTGGCAGAATATTGTGAATATTGGCAAAACTAAAAAATATTATCAATACTATTGAAATATTGGAGATTAAAATTCTAGTTTTATCTAACTACTAGATTTTTTGATTGGTCGGGAATTAGGCTTAAAAAATTCTGCCAATGTATTTAGGAAATTTCTATTGAGGGTTACTTTCACAGTCATTATCAGAGAATAACATTATAGTTAGATTGATAATTATGTCTTTTTTAATTGAATTTCATACACAATCAAATATTGCTTACATATGAGATATAAATGTATAGCAGTTTTATATCAATTATGATTGTTTCTAAATTAAAAAAAAGTCAATTAAAAATTTTCATCCAAATTTCACAGAAAAATAAAACATTGAGCTAATCTATACACAATTATAGTCAATTTTGTCATAAAATAAGTAAAGTTCATAATGACCTTATGATATAACAATTTAAAACGTTGGTGAAACTAACCTCACTTGTAAACAAGCAAGTGCTCTTCATCTCCGATTCCGAACAACACATAAAAGATGTCAAGTTCTTCATTTACAACGATATTCCGGCCTTTAAACCGCATGAGCAGATCATTAAGACTTGCAGAATTAGGAAACTGTGGCAGAAGAACGCTAACAACCACATCTACGGCCCAAGGCATCTCGAAATTACCTCGCCTGCAACACACTATACCGGAGAGTTATAAAGAGGTATTTTTTTCTCTCGTTTTTTAAAAAGATTTCATTGCGTATTAAGATCATGTGAAGTTGTTGATGTTTTTTTGGATTCAAAGACCTATGCAAAATTGTAATGGAATCTTGACCATCTAGATTTTCTCTTCGTTAGCCGGCAGCCGGTTGATTTGCAGGTTCGCTTTTAGGTGTTGTTTTTCTGACGAGGTTTGCAACATTGCTGTTAACAGTTCTGGTGTCAGTGGATTGCATGTGATGTAGTGTGTCTGTGTGTAGCACTTTTATCCAACAGAAACTATCAACAGCAAAGACATTGGTGGTGATTTGAGGGGTGTTGTTA
>BOPN01000177.1:535001-537501 GCA_017312705.2 Penaeus japonicus
CCAGACCATACAACCATCCAAACAGCCAGACCATACAACCATCCAAACAGCCAGACCATACAACCATCCAAACAGCCAGACCATACAACCATCCAAACAACCAGACCATACAACCATCCAAACAACCAGACCATACAACCATCCAAACAACCAGACCATACAACCATACAAACAAACAATCATACAACCATCCAAACAACCTGCCAGACCATACAACCATCTAAACAACCAGACCATACAGCCATCCAAACAACCAGACCATACAACCATCCAAACACATCAAGAGTTTCCAAGAGAGATTCGTTCACATATGATGGGCTTCTCGTGGTTGCAAGCAATATCATGCCATTTGATGCCATCGTTGTAGAAATTGTTGAGGATTGCAAGACACAGCTCTTTTCCCTCGCGGTTGTCTGGTTGGGGGCGGCCGTCCCTGGAATGGGGGGAGGGTGGGGGGGGGGGTGATAAGGGGATGGTTAATATTTTTTAAATATTTGTCTGTCTATGTTTGTTTGTTTATTTATGTGTCTCTTTATGTCTGTCTTTTTGTTTTTGTTTTGTTTCTTGGGCCTGTCTGATTATCTATCTATCTATATCTATCTATCTATTTATTTATTTATTTATGTATGTATACATGTATGTATGTATGTATGTATTTATCTATCTATCTATCTATCTATCTATCTATCTATCTATATATATATATGGCTGTATCTATAATCTATAGATAAATTTGTCTTTCTATCCATTTGTTTATATCTATATTAATTAATATACATCTATCTAAGTTTATGTATACACTCTCTCACACACATACACACACACACACAATGAAAGGAAAACAAACAAACAAACAACATATCCTATAGAAGAACAAAAACAACAACAATAAACAAATATATCATTATCATCTCTAATATATAACATGAAACAGTTACTCATAAAAAACTGTGAACATCTGCTTATGTAAAAGACGAAGTTGCGTTCAAGTTGCATATAACTTTCACAATGACTCATGTAAAAATTCACCCACCAGCTCCTACTTACTCATATGAAACACCAGAAACTTAACCTGTAACTCATGGTCATTTACTCATGCAAAAGATACACACCTCATACATAAATGATAACCTGATCACCTTAATTAATCATAACCTTATTAGCATCCACAAATTCAGAGTATTACGTAAATAAAAATCACATTGTGTTATAGGCTACTCACCTATACCTAGCTACTCAGCTTATTCATAGGCTACTCATCTGCTTCATAGGTCATTTACCTATGCCGCAGGCCACCCAACTTTGCCACAGGCCACCCACTCCTATTACAGGCTACTCACCCCTACTACAGGACACTCACCCCTACTACAGGTCACTCACCCTTACTACAGGCCACTCGTCCCAATACAGGCCACTCAACCCTATTACAGGCCACCCACCCCTACTACAGGCCACTCAACCCTATTACAGGCCACCCACCCCTACTACAGGCCACTCACCCCTATTACAGGCCACTCACCCCTACTACAGGCCACTCACCCCTACTACAGGCCACCCACCCCTATTACAGGCCACTCACCCTAACTACAGGCCACCCACCCCTACTACAGGCCACCCACCCTTACTGCAGGCCACCCACCCCTACTGCAGGCCACTCACCCTCCAGTCGGCGACCAGTTCAGACCGACGAAGACCGCTCCTGAGGGCCACAGCCATTTATAGTTATGGCGTACACCTCCGGTCCAGATGTATTGCATACGGTCTGCAAAAAAAGGGGGCATGGAGGAAGGCCGTTTTTCATGGATAATCATTATTTGTGTTTTTTTTCATTTTGTTAATTTTTTCAGATAGATATATTTATAGAAATAGAGATATGTAGATGGATGGATAGATAGATAGATAGACAGACAGAGAGACAGAAAGATTGAGAGAGAACGAGAACAAGAACGAATAGGAAAAAAAGAAGAAAGAGAAACCCATAACTAAAAAACAACAGAAAACAAAAACAAAAAAACAAAAAACAAAAGACGAACGAGAAGCGCACGGAGGTGGAACCCAACCAACAACAACAACGAAAAACCGGAAAACCAGCATCAGCCAACCTCCAGCTATGATACTCGCGATTCTACTATCTTCATTCAAGGTCTCGATGCTGACGCCGTGCCATTCCTTCCCAAGACTCTTACAATACTGGTTCCCGAAGGCCCATTCATACGTCCGGCCTCCGTCGTGGCGCCAGGAGAAGTGGTAGTCGCTGCCATCTTGACTCACGTCTACCTGTATGGGGTGGGGTGAGGGGTGAGGGGTGAGATGGGTGAGGGGTGAAGGGTGAGGGGATGGGGTGAAGGGTGAGGGGATGGGTGAGGAGGGGGTTGTGGGGGATGGGGGATGGGAGGGGTGAGGGGTGAGGGGTGGGGTGAGGGGTTGGGTGAGGGGTTGGAGGTGTGGTTCGACAAGGGGGGAATGGAAGGGGGGAGGGGCAAGGGGAGTAGGGAGGTTT
>BOPN01000177.1:542501-545001 GCA_017312705.2 Penaeus japonicus
CTTATTCTCTCTCTCTCTCTTCCTCATTCTCTCTCTATATCTCCTTCTCTCTCTCTCTTTTGCTTTTGATTTCTCCGCGGATCTCCGTGACAGAAGAGGTCAACAGGGTCATGGCGCATTTGACTCGAAAGTTACTTTTTTGTTTCGTGAAGCCCGTCATCTCTGACTAAGTCTTTTTTTAATGTAATATATGTGTATCCTTTCATCATCATTATATGTTGTTATTACTATCATTGTTATTGTTATTATCATTATTATTATCATCATATTCATTGTTGTTGCTCTTATCATCACTATCATGACGGTTATCATCACCGTCTCAGACTAAGTCCAGGAATAACATACTATTTTCCGAAATGTGTGCATGCCTTATAAAGCCAAGGAAATGTATACGTTTGTATATCTACATCCGTGTGAAAATGCAACCGCGTGCGTGTGAATGGATGTGGATCCGTGTGCGTGTGAGTAGTACATGAGTGCATGTGCGTGAAAGCGTGACAGTGCATCCTCCTGTAGGTCAGATGTGAAGGTCATGCAATAATCTTTTCGTCACGACGCTACAATAGTCTTTATAAAACAAAGTGTGGAAAGAGGTTTGGCTGCCATCGGGATATAATTTCGTGCTATTGTTCTTTCCGCTTGACAATAATGGGACATTTGGAGCAATTTACAATTTTCTTGGGTTGTGAGGTACGTTTAAACTGTATAAATAGAATGATGATAAGTAATATATATATATATGTATGTATATACACACACGCATATTTATATATGTATATATATGTATGTTCACCCATGACTTGTTATCAAAACCTAAATTATGTTTTCTACTGATAAATATACACATTTGAATGAATATCTAACAGTGTTCTCTTTGGCAATTTCTTACAAAGGTATTTAGTATATATTGATTTCTATTTTTTATACGCCTTTATCTGATTATGACCTAAATCGTTTTTCTAAGTAATGCATTTATATCTTCTTCTTTTTCTTATGTCTATCTTTTGATTTGTACTATATATGTTTTCTTTCATTATAATTTTTTTCTGTTATTGTTAAGAATATAATTGCTATTATTATCATAACTATTATCATCTTCATGATCACGACTTTTATTATCACCATCTTTATCATCAATGTCATTATTATCATCATTATTATTATCATTATTGACATTATCAGTATCATAGCAACCTATAAAAAATCAAATAAATAGATGCTATTGTAGAAAAGGTATATATAAATATTCAATAAATCCACATACGTAATTAAACCTACATAATCAAGAATATATTATTACATCATCACCAGAACTACACACAACAAATTCTTTTCAAAATATCTCTGCATAAAATAAGAAAAGAATAAGAAAAAAGAAAAAAAAAAAAACATTTACCTCTGTCATAACCTCTTTACCAAACAAGTTATTAACACGTACCACACTTTCAACATTGCCTTTGCTATAGCCCAGAGACACAACTTCATTCTCGTACCTCCCGGCTGATGCTATCGCTAGCAATGTTGCTGCTATTGCTATCTTCATCTGGAATAGAGGGGGTGAAATAAGTAAAAACATATATGTGTGTAGACAGACGGGGCGTAATTTGTGATTTTTAGTATAGTTAGAGGTTACAGGTGTCTTTGTTTACTGACATAGAGGGTAAACTTCAATATTTTTTTTCCGAATAAGGGGGAAAATTACCAACAGAAAACGTATTGTGGGATGGAAGTCTCTAGTTTGTTTATGTATTTATCACTATTCTTTTGTAACTATTGTTTTTTTGGGGGGGAAGGGGGGGAGGCAAAGGAGGATGGGGAGAGGAGGAAGAGGAGCAGGAAGAGAAGAAGGAGGAGGTGAATGAGGAGCAGATGGATTAGGAAAAGAAGAAGAGGAAGAGGAGATGGAAAAGGAGATAGACGAGGAGAAAAAGTAGGAAGAATAGCAGGAAAAGGAAGAAAGAAAAGAAGAGAAGGAGGAGGAGAATAAAAAGAAGGAGGAAGAAGAAAGAAGGAGGAGGAGGAGGAGGAGGAGAAGGATAAAGGGAAAGAGGAGGATGAAAAAGAAGAAGAGTAGGAGGAGGGAGAGGACGATAATTAGGAGTGGGATTAGGAAAAGGAAAGAGGAAGGTGGAAAGAGGAAGGAAGAGGGAAGAAGAAAGGCAAGAGAAGAAGAAGATGATGAGTATGGCGAAGAAAGGAAATAACAGCAACAAAATCAGATAAGAATAATGAGAAGAGGAAAAAGAGTAGAAGGAGGAAGACGAGGAGGAGGAGGAGGAAGAAGAGGAGGAGGAGGAGGAGGAGGAGGAGGGAGAAGAATATAGGTTGCTAAATTCAAGCTGCCTGCACCATATCATTTCCGTTGCAACCATATCACTGAATTCTTATTTCAACATATAAATATATTCTTGTATATTGCACTGTTCACGCAATCAACAAACTCATTCCTGCCATTTCCAAGTGTACATCTTGTTTTGATCGAAATGACGTGAAATCTTCG
>BOPN01000177.1:562501-565001 GCA_017312705.2 Penaeus japonicus
AATGTCACACGGATTGAAGGGGTCACTCTGCGATTTCTTCAAGTTCTCTTTCTCAAGACTGCAATCTATCACGAGCGAGCAAATTGCAAGTCACGTTACACGCCGGGACGTTGGATTAAGTGCGGTTTTGTGTGTCACTTAAGTAGAGGTTAAGACTGGAGGGAAATTTACTTACATAAGTCGCTATAGTTGTTGGTAATTACTTATAACCGTGGTTGGAATAGGGCTTCGTAACGGTGTGTTTCTTTTGTTTTGTTGATGGTGTAACGAAAGAAAAAAAGAATAATGAGCTTAACCCTCATTTCTTTCTTAACCTCTTTTTCGAATCTGTTTATCATCGCCTTCTCTTTGCCTTTTATTTATTTTTTTATCTCTCTCTCTTTCTCTCTGTCTGCTTCGCTATCTCTCTCTTCCTTTGTCTGTCTGTCTGTCTGTCTGTCTGTCTCTCTGTGTCTCTTTCTTTCTCTTTCTCTCTTTCTCTGTCCTTCCCTCTCTGACTCACCTACTCTCTCCCTCTCTCACTTACCCACTATCTCCTTCTCGCTCACTCATTCTCTACCACTCTCTCTCTCTCTCTCTCTCTCTCTCTCTCTCTCTCTCTCTATCACTTCCTTTTTTTCTTACTACACTACACTAAACGTAAATACACTAAGTGTAAATAAATATTTACGTAAACACACATACACGTAAGCACTCACACACACACTTATACACACACACACACAGAAACACACACACACACGCATATACACACACACACACACACCACACACACAAAAAAACAAACACACATACATATATACGTATATATATACACATACAATTCTCATTTTCCTGTTCCGGACTCCCTCCCCGTCTCTCTGCACACTTCCTTCACGCCCCACCCTCTCCTTCAGTAACGGAATTCCAAATTAGTGGACCAACATTCCAGAATAAAAAAAAAAAAGAAAAAAAAAGTCATCATTGCGAAGATTAGTAGCGACTCAGCCACACAACCTTGGGAGACGGAGCTGCACCTTATATAAACCGAAAGTTACAACTTGCGAGGCAGACTTCCCACCGGCAGCTACAGACGAGGTGAGTTGACCTGCGGGGGGAAAACATCGCTCTTTTTTTGGCTTAATAATGTAGATATTTATAAATGAAGTTCTGATGGCAAAGACGAAGGATTATTTATCTTTTGTGTTAACTGGCGGAAGGAACATCGCTCTTTCTTTGGCTTAAGAATGTAGATATTTATAAATGAAGTTCTAATGGCAAAGACGAAGACTTTTCTTTGGCTTTAGAAACATAGAAATAAGTGATATGAGAGTGGTTATCATGATAAAGAAGATAGAGTATCGATCAATCTATCTACTGATGTAAAGTTTCGTGTCTAAGATTTTTCTTTTTTTAATCTTAAGAATTGGTGGAAGAACCTTATTATATATATATTTTTTCTTTTCTGGGGAGAGAATGATGGGAGAGGAAGAAGGAGGATGTTAAAGTTACAGTGCTAAAGTCGTTACGTGTGGAAAGGAAAAAAAAAGAAAGAAAGAAAAACGATAAAAGAAAAGTCAAAGAATGAAACTCGGTGCTTGGTGTGAAAAGTCTTGTGCCTGTTAGTTCTGAGGCCCGTTCCTATAATCTGCTATATAGTCTGCATTTCGAGACTATTATATAAACTGAACTTCGAAATTGATATATAAGCTACAATCTGAAGTGTTATATAAACTGGATTTCGAAATCAGTATATACACTGCAGTCCGAAACTAGTAAATATACTATACTCGTCTGTAAACATTATTCGAAACCAATATATAAACCGCATTACAAACTAGTATATATATCATATTCCGAAACTAGTATATAGACTATATATGTGCCTCAAACTATAAATATCAGTCATTAATTTCATTTCCATACAACTGAATGCTTAATTAAATTTCAATACCTTTCATGCTATTATAACCTTTACACAATGTCTACCCGGCTCTGTTTCCTATTCATTATTGTAACATAGCATTCATAGGCCGAACAATAGGAATTTAGGTAGATAAAGACTCTATTTTGTTTTTTGACGTTTCTTTATGCCATGAATAACATCAGGCAATAAACTAGATCGAAACTGAAAGAGAAAAGGGGAACAGAGAACATACCGATTGGTGAAGAAAGTGATATGATAATTATAAGACCAAATATTTATTTGTCTCTGTCAATTATTAAGTGAAATAACACTGACTTCCCTCTTACAGATGAAGGTGCTGCTATTTTTATCCGTGGTAGCTGCGGCAACGAGTCAGTACTATGGGTTGGTGAGTGCCAGGAAAAGTGTGGCTCTGCACTTATCATCACTTAAATTGCAATCAAGAAACGTCTCGAGAACTTTGAGTTTGTAGCATGTGTTTTACAATACTATATATGTGGTAAATCATACATTTTCAAAATACTTCCTTGTATTACACACTTTGAAAGCAAGAACACATCCTACATCCAAGCAGCGGTCTGACCCATGCCTGTC
>BOPN01000177.1:570001-572501 GCA_017312705.2 Penaeus japonicus
TTCGTGATTGCTCTATGGAACTTTCTCTTGGTCTCATTACCAACAGCGAGGGAAACGAAGGGCCGACTTACCCTCCGGTGTGGGACCAGTTGATGCCGTAGAAGGGCAAGCCGGAGGGCCAGTACCACTGGTAGCCGTCGCGGTATCCTCCCGACCAGATGTACTTCACTTGGTCTAAGAGGGAGGAATTCAGACGAACTCGTTACGTCGGAAATGTTAGTAACATCATGGCTTCAAAACCTTTAAAAGTATGAGTGTCCGTGCATGGGCGAACCACGACTGCCCGCGACATGATGATCTACTGAAAACTTCTGGCAATGTTTGGGACTTACTCTTCCTGACTTGAATCGAACTGAAAAGCGTTCGCCAATGCCCTAACCTTTCGCGATGACGCTGGAAATGATCCTGTCTTCCAGATAGCTCTCAATGCTGACGCCCTGCCACCCGTATCCGAGGTTGGCGCAGTACCTGTTGGCGTCGCCCCACTGGTACTTCTGGTCTCCGTCGTGGCGCCAGGAGAAGTGGTAGAGGCTGCCGCCATATTGCAGGTGCACCTGATGCATTCACGGATCAACAAGAGGAAGCTATACAAGACTTTTATAAATTCATCAACGCATGGACTGCATGTGCCAGTGTTTGTACTCGGAGATGTTCATACTTTAGAAAATGCTTAATTAGAGAATAAGATATAATTGCTTGGCTTATAAAGAATCATACTAGATATACTAAACACATAGTAAACATTGCTCTTCTTTTGTGTACGTGTACATGTACAAGAAAATGACATTGTCCTGTTAGCACAAGATAACTATTTTTTTTCTTTTCCCTTCTGTCCTTGGTACTTACCCAATTGTCCTGGCTTGTCGTCACGGCTGCCACGGTCAGAAACAACAGTGCCTTCATCTGTAACATGGAAGTGATTCATTGTGAAAACCCGATTAATCAACTGATGTTAGAATTACACATTTTCCTTTTCTTATGTTGATATTCAAAAAGTCACGAAACTTCATAATCTTAAGGAAATCTGCCATTGCTATCCCGATAGGAAGTGGACCTACGAATAGAAGTAAATCCATGAAACAAGATAAATTTTTAACCTGTTTCTATCGCCTTTCCTTAACAAAAATGAATTGACGTCTATATATATTTCTGCCTTCTCTCTTTTACTTCTCAAATTGCATAACCGATATGTCGATATAGTAAAGTAATCAGTATTAATGAAATGACTAATATAACTAAATAAGATAACTTTAGTAACTTGAGATAAAAGTAACTAAATCTTCGAAAAAATATCCAATTATTTAAGCAAAATGTCTTATCCCTTGTCTCTCTGTCCTCCCTGGTCTCCTTTGATCACCGCGTATATCAATGTTAATTATTTCTGTAATAATTAATCATTCAGAAACTATGTAACAATATCCAGTCAATGAAATAACATGGTTTACATCCCTTATCGCTCTCCAGCTATAGAGATGGTAAAGATAACATATTTTGTTTTCCGTATCCCTCTTCGCCTAAATATCCCGACTCTCCTCACCGTGTCACTGTCGGACGGATTATGCAATACATGCCTAGAAACTGCTACTTATATAAGACTCTACGTCTCTCAAGGTAGTTGTGTGATCAGTACAGTGGTTAACGCGCCGGCCTCACACCCCCGTGGTCAGCTGATCGAGCCCCGTCCAAGCTCGTGAGTTTCTACTGTCACCTGGCGGTCACTGCTGTGGCTTGGCATCACGGTGGGTAAGGACCAAGCTCAGATCGAGTCAACACTCGCTGACTCATTCTCTCACGAGTCAACACCCGATGACACAGGCGGGCTCGCCATAGTGCAAATAAACCCGGCGAAGCATCTGTTCCGCAAATCTGGCTGATCCTTATGTCTCCTTATGTCTCCCAAGGTTTTGCGGTTATCTTGGACTAATCTTCATTCCTGCTCAATGGCGAATCCAACACCACTTTGTAATAGAAGCAAACAGGATGTCGTGAATTGGAAAACCTAATTGACTTGATGAGGAATTCTTCTCTAATCATTATGCACTATCATTACGAACAAGGTTTTATTTCCAGGAGAATAGTTTACAGTTTGTATGTTGTTGTTCTTGTGCGTATGGTACTCTTAACGCATCGATATTTGCAATGGCAATTCACAAAGGATATTGTGAACTAAATTGACTCAAATAGCGTGAATCCCCTCCCCTCCCCCTCTCTCTTCGTCCTCCCCGCGTCTCTCTTTCTTATACTTAAACCCTAATGGCCAGTTCTTCTTATCTTATTTTAGCGATAACATTAAAGTTCACCAAAACTAGTATGAGCCAGAACAAGAATGTAGAATGCACACACACACACACACACACACAAACAAACAATCACACACACTCACACACACACAAACACACACACACACACACACACACACACACACACACACACACACACAGACACATACAAACACACACACAGACACATACACAAACAAACACACACACTCACAAGCACA
>BOPN01000177.1:630001-637501 GCA_017312705.2 Penaeus japonicus
TAATGACATCCTGTTTGCTTCTATTACAAAGTGGTGTTGGATTCGCCATTGAGCAGGAATGAAGATTAGTCCAAGATAACCGCAAAACCTTGGGAGACATAAGGAGACATAAGGATCAGCCAGATTTGCGGAACAGATGCTTCGCCGGGTTTATTTGCACTATGGCGAGCCCGCCTGTGTCATCGGGTGTTGACTCGTGAGAGAATGAGTCAGCGAGTGTTGACTCGATCTGAGCTTGGTCCTTACCCACCGTGATGCCAAGCCACAGCAGTGACCGCCAGGTGACAGTAGAAACTCACGAGCTTGGACGGGGCTCGATCAGCTGACCACGGGGGTGTGAGGCCGGCGCGTTACCCACTGTACCAATCACACAACTACCTTGAGAGACGTAGAATCTTATATAAGTAGCAGTTTCTAGGCATGTATTGCATAATCCGTCTGACAGTGACACGGTGAGGAGAGTCGGGATATTTAGGCGAAGAGGGATACGGAAAACAAAATATGTTATCTTTACCATCTCTATAGCTGGAGAGCGATAAGGGATGTAAACCATGTTATTTCATTGACTGGATATTGTTACATAGTTTCTGAATGATTACTTATTACAGAAATAATTAACATTGATATACGCGGTGATCAAAGGAGACCAGGGAGGACAGAGAGACAAGGGATATGACATTTTGCTTAAATAATTGGATATCGTTTCGAAGATTTAGTTACTTTTATCTCAAGTTACTAAAGTTATCTTATTTAGTTATATTAGTCATTTCATTAATACTGATTACTTTACTATATCGACATATCGGTTATGCAATTTGAGAAGTAAAAGGGAGAAGGAAGATATATATATAGACATTAATTCATGTTTGTAAAGGAAAGGCGATAGAAACAGGTTAAAAATTTATCTTGTTTCATGGATTTACTTCTATTCGTAGGTCCACTTTCTATCGGGACAGCAATGGCAGATTTCCTCAAGATTATGAAGTTTCGTGACTTTTTGAATATCAACATAAGAAAAGGAAAGTGTGTAATTCTAACATCAGTTGATTAATCGGGTTTTCACAATGAATCACTTCCATGTTACAGATGAAGGCACTGTTGTTTCTGACCGTGGCAGCCGTGACGACAAGCCAGGACAATTGGGTAAGTACCAAGGACAGAAGGGAAAAGAAAAAAAATAGTTATCTTGTGCTAACAGGACAATGTCATTTTCTTGTACATGTACACGTACACAAAAGAAGAGCAATGTTTACTATGTGTTTAGTATATCTAGTATGATTCTTTATAAGCCAAGCAATTATATCTTATTCTCTAATTAAGCATTTTCTAAAGTATGAACATCTCCGAGTACAAACACTGGCACATGCAGTCCATGCGTTGATGAATTTATAAAAGTCTTGTATAGCTTCCTCTTGTTGATCCGTGAATGCATCAGGTGCACCTGCAATATGGCGGCAGCCTCTACCACTTCTCCTGGCGCCACGACGGAGACCAGAAGTACCAGTGGGGCGACGCCAACAGGTACTGCGCCAACCTCGGATACGGGTGGCAGGGCGTCAGCATTGAGAGCTATCTGGAAGACAGGATCATTTCCAGCGTCATCGCGAAAGGTTAGGGCATTGGCGAACGCTTTTCAGTTCGATTCAAGTCAGGAAGAGTAAGTCCCAAACATTGCCAGAAGTTTTCAGTAGATCATCATGTCGCGGGCAGTCGTGGTTCGCCCATGCACGGACACTCATACTTTTAAAGGTTTTGAAGCCATGATGTTACTAACATTTCCGACGTAACGAGTTCGTCTGAATTCCTCCCTCTTAGACCAAGTGAAGTACATCTGGTCGGGAGGATACCGCGACGGCTACCAGTGGTACTGGCCCTCCGGCTTGCCCTTCTACGGCATCAACTGGTCCCACACCGGAGGGTAAGTCGGCCCTTCGTTTCCCTCGCTGTTGGTAATGAGACCAAGAGAAAGTTCCATAGAGCAATCACGAACCAACTCTAACAATAAGTCAAAAAGCCCCAAGAGTGATCCCCTTCCTCTCTCCTCCAGCGCCGGCTACCCTCAGCCCGACAACCGCGAGGACGGCCGCGAGTTCTGCCTGGCGGTTCTCAACAACTTCTACAACGACGGCATCAGGTGGCACGACGTCGCCTGCCACCACGAGAAGCCCATCGTGTGCGAGCGACGCGTCGGCTTCTACGGATGAGTCAGCTGGCGATATCGGCGCTTCATCGGGGATCCAAAAGAGTGCATTTCATATGATGGATTATTAATTATAGTTAAGATCGTAAATGTGCATGATAGATAGATAGATAGATAGGTAGGTAGATAGATAGATATCTGAGCTTAGTCTTACCGTGATGTCCAGCCACGGCGACGACAGTGTAAAAACACACGAGCTTTGACGGGGCTCGATCTGCCGACCACGGGGATGTGAAGCCGGCGCGCTGTACACGCACTCTGAACTGGCTATGTATCTATGTATGCATATATAAATATATCCTCGCTAATATTAATCGTATTCTTTAACTTGAATAAGATGTTCTAAAGATACAGTCAATCAAAATAACCAAGTCAGACCTCTTTTTTTTCCTGCGGTATGAAAAACGAAAGGAAAGCACACAACACCAAACGCTGCTAATCGGCCATAACACTGATTAAAGCTGCAGAAATCTCGCATTCTAAGCTATACGCAAATATTTGTCGACCTTTTCAGTATTTTTCGAAAGCTATCTGCATTCAACTTTGTTAGTGCATTAGTAAGTAGTTCTACCATTCAACAACAGAAGACAGAAAGTCTGTGGAAGCTGTGGAAGGCACTCTGACAATGAGTCTTCTTTTCCTCACTAGATGTCACTGTACACTTTCTGAACCATCTTACCTTTTCTGTTCTAACGTTCACAGAAATCTCCCTTAGCTTTCAATTCCCATTCTTAGTTACACTATTAATGCTAATCGCTCTTATGCCAACTTTTTCTTTTTATCTTGAAAATTCTATGGAAATTTTAACAACAGACCTTTTCTCCCTTCACCAACAGCTACATAGTTAATAAGACTTTCACTTATTGTATACTTATTTTGTTGCCTTTATCTTGTCTTCAATTCATTGCCGTTATTCATGATATTTTAGTCACTATTCATGTTGTTAAATGCAACAGAGTAAGAATACATACGTTTCCATGACGGAATGTGTGTGTGTGTGTGTTTGTGTGTGTGTTTGTGTGTGTGTGTGTGTGTGTGTGTGTGTGTGCGTGTGTGTGTGCGTGTGTGTGTGTGTGTGTGCGTGTGTGTGTGTGTGTGTGTGTGTTTGTGTGTGTGTGTGTGTGCGCGCGTGTGTGTACGTGTGTGTGTGAGTAATGTGTGTGTAATGAAGATTCACTCATACCTGGAAATTATTTACAAAAATAAAATACCATCGTCAGTACCATGGCTTTCTGCTTTGATTGCAACTCAAAAAAACGTTTCTTTTCGTAATTGATGCTTACAGACGGTCATATGACTATTCCATTATTATATATATGTATATATATATGTGTGTGTGTGTGTGTGTGTGTGTGTGTGTGTGTGTGTGTGTATGTGTGTGTGTGTGCGTATGTGTGTGTGTGTGTGTCTATGAGTGTGTGTGCGTGTGCGTAAACGTTTTCACGAACTTATGCTTGTATTTCGTATTATCTCACTAATCAAGAAAGTCAGGACACGTAACTGTTACTCAAACTATCATTTCATTTTCATATCTATGTGTTTTACGAACAGTAGCGTCACGCCATTCGATCATAATACAGACTATAACATGAAAATACAGAGTTGCACATAATGTTGAAATCTTGAACTTCATCAGAAATAAGTTGATCTCACGTAATAATTTGTATTTTTTTTTTACCTTTGTTATCATTACTCATTATTTCTAATTCGTTGCACTGTTGCATTGCAATGTAATGTTTATTGTCATTCACAGCCATCATTGATAACGGAACTGTTAATAATCACACGAGACACATGTTTATATCAAGATAATGATGCTTTTGAGAGGTTGGTGATGACTGGCTGAATGCAATATATCCGAATGACATCCTTATTTTTCAGTCATCAGTCATTAGTCATCACCAACCGGTTAACCTGTCCTCTTGGCCTAAAAATGAGTATAGAGCTACTTTTCTTCTGAAAAAATCGATGTACAAGATGGGTAATTGACGTTTCGAAATACTATGCGTTTCCGATATTGTCCAATGTATTATGACAAATGAACGAAACAAGATAAGCCAGATTTGCGGAGCAGATGCTACGCCGTGCTTGTATGCACTGAGGCGAGCCCGCCTGTGCCAGCGTGTGCTGACTCGTGAGAGAATGTGCCAACGAGTGTTGACTCGATCTGAGCTTGGTCCTTACCCAACGCAGTGCCCAGCTACGTCAGTAACCGCCAGGTGACAGTGGAAGCTCACGAGCTTGGGCGGGGCTCGATCTGCCGACCACGGGGATGTGAAGTCGACTCGCTACCACTGAGCTACCAGACGGCTCGAAACAAGACGGTATGCTTATCACCTGCAACGATGTGGATATGGCAATCCTTCCATTTAATCAGTTGTGAACAGTCGTTGAAGTTTTTATATCGCTCAACTTTTTTATTTATTAAAATAAAACGTATTTCTGACGAGGTTCCTGATTTGAAAGTAATGTATTAATTCACTGTTTCATATTATAATTCGTATTGAGATTCACCTTGTAATGGAATAGTCATATGACCGTCTGTAAAGCATCTAATTACGAAAAGAAACGTTTTTTTGAGTTGCAATCAAAGCGGAAAGCCATAGTACTAACGATGGTATTTTATTTTTGTAAATAATTTCCAGGTATGAGTGAATCTTCATTACACACACATTACTCACACACACACGTACACACGTATACACACGCACACACACACACACACACACACACACACACGCACACACACACACGCACACACACACACGCACACACACGCACACACACACACACACACACACACACACACACACACACATTCCGTCATGGAAACGTATGTATTCTTACTCTGTTGCATTTAACAACATGAATAGTGACTAAAATATCATGAATAACGGCAATGAATTGAAGACAAGATAAAGGCAACAAAATGAGTATACAATGAGTGAAAGTCTTATTAACTATGTAGCTGTTGGTGAAGGGAGAAAAGGTCTGTTGTTAAACTTTCCATAGAATTTTTAAGATAAAAAGAAAAAGTTGGCATAAGAGCGATTAGCATTAATAGTGTAACTAAGAATGGGAATTGAAAGCTAAGGGAGATTTCTGTGAACGTTAGAACAGAAAAGGTAAGATGGTTCAGAAAGTGTACAGTGACATCTAGTGAGGAAAAGAAGACTCATTGTCAGAGTGCCTTCCACAGCTTCCACAGACTTTCTGTCTTCTGTTGTTGAATGGTAGAACTACTTACTAATGCACTAACAAAGTTGAATGCAGATAGCTTTCGAAAAATACTGAAAAGGTTTGCTAAAGCGACAAATATTTGCGTATAGCTTAGAATGCGAGATTTCTGCAGCTTTAATCAGTGTTATGGCCGATTAGCAGCGTTTGGTGTTGTGTGCTTTCCTTTCGTTTTTCATACCGCAGGAAAAAAAAGAGGTCTGACTTGGTTATTTTGATTGACTGTATCTTTAGAACATCTTATTCAAGTTAAAGAATACGATTAATATTAGCGAGGATATATTTATATATGCATACATAGATACATAGCCGTCTGGTAGTGCGGTGGTTAGCGCGCCGGCTTCACATCCCCGTGGTCGGCAGATCGAGCCCCGTCAAAGCTCGTGTGTTTTTACACTGTCGCCTGGCGGTCACTGCCGTGGCTGGACATCACGGTGGGTAAAGACCAAGCTCAGATATCTATCTATCTACCTACCTATCTATCTATCTATCTATCATGCACATTTACGATCTTAACTATAATTAATAATCCATCATATGAAATGCACTCTTTTGGATCCCCGATGAAGCGCTCGTTGCCGCCAGCTGACTCATCCGTAGAAGCCGACGCGTCGCTCGCACACGATGGGCTTCTCGTGGTGGCAGGCGACGTCGTGCCACCTGATGCCGTCGTTGTAGAAGTTGTTGAGAACCGCCAGGCAGAACTCGCGGCCGTCCTCGCGGTTGTCGGGCTGAGGGTAGCCGGCGCTGGAGGAGAGAGGAAGGGGATCACTCTTGGGGCTTTTTGACTTATTGTTAGAGTTGGTTCGTGATTGCTCTACGTGACTTTCTCTTGGTCTCATTACCAACAGCGAGGGAAACGAAGGGCCGACTTACCCTCCGGTGTGGGACCAGTTGATGCCGTAGAAGGGCAAGCCGGAGGGCCAGTGCCACTGGTAGCCGTCGCGGTATCCTCCCGACCAGATGTACTTCACTTGGTCTAAGAGGGAGGAATTCAGACGAACTCGTCACGTCGGAAATGTTAGTAATATCATGGCTTCAAAACCTTTAAAAGTATGAGTGTCCGTGCATGGGCGAACCACGACTGCCCGCGACATGATGATCTACTGAAAACTTTTGGCAATGTTTGGGACTTACTCTTCCTGACTTGAATCGACCTGAAAAGCGTTCGCCAATGCCCTAACCTTTCGCGATGACGCTGGAGATGATCTTGTCTTCCTGGTGGCTCTCAATGCTGACGCCCTGCCACCCGTATCCGAGGTTGGCGCAGTAGCTGTTGGCGTCGCCCCACTGGTACTTCTGGTCTCCGTCGTGGCGCCAGGAGAAGTGGTAGAGGCTGCCGCCATATTGCAGGTGCACCTGATGCAATCACGGATCAACAAGAGGAAGCTATACAAGACTTTTATAATTTCATCAACGCATGGACTGCATGTGTCACTGTTTGTACTCGGAGAAGTTCATACTTTAGAAAATGCTTAATTAGAGAATAAGATATAATTGCTTGGCTTATAAAGAATCATACTAGATATACTAAACACATAGTAAACATTGCTCTTCTTTTGTGTACGTGTACATGTACAAGAAAATGACATTGTACTGTTAGCACAAGATAACTATTTTTTTTCTTTTCCCTTCTGTCCTTGGTACTTACCCAATTGTCCTGGCTTGTCGTCACGGCTGCCACGGTCAGAAACAACAGTGCCTTCATCTGTAACATGGAAGTGATTCATTGTGAAAACCCGATTAATCAACTGATGTTAGAATTACACACTTTCCTTTTCTTATGTTGATATTCAAAAAGTCACGAAACTTCATAATCTTGAGGAAATCTGCCATTGCTGTCCCGATAGAAAGTGGACCTACGAATAGAAGTAAATCCATGAAACAAGATAAATTTTTAACCTGTTTCTATCGCCTTTCCTTTACAAACATGAATTAATGTCTATATATATATCTTCCTTCTCCCTTTTACTTTCATAAATTGCATAACCGATATGTCGATATAGTAAAGTAATCAGTATTAATGAAATGACTAATATAACTAAATAAGATAACTTTAGTAA
>BOPN01000178.1:0-7500 GCA_017312705.2 Penaeus japonicus
TATATGTATATAATATTTATGTAATATTTATATGATGTATATGTATATATATAATATATATATATATTATATATTATATATTATATATATGTATATGTATATGTATATATATATGTATATATATATGTATATATATATATATACCGAGACAGGCCGACCCTGCGAGAAGCCCAAGCATTATATTATTCAAATCCCCCTTAACAGCGTTCCAGGTTCGGCCGGGGCGCACCGTCCGCCCCGTCCCTCGCGACCTGGCGGAGGTGGAAGGGCGGCGGCACAAATCACGGTGCAGGCCGTCGGCTGACCCTCTTTGGCGGCCAAGGCAGGCGGCGGCGGAGAGCGCGCACTCGGATCGCGGGACGGGAGGCTTTCATATCTCATTGATATTGTGCCATTATTATTATTATTATTAGTGTTGTTATTGTTATTATTAGTGTTGTTTTGTTGTTGCTGTTATTGTTATTGTTGATAACAATATCAGTACTATTATTGGTATCATTATTCTCTTTCAATTGCTATAGTTGTGATGTTAATCGATTGATATTATGATCATTATCGATTCGTAATATCTGATTTTATAATAATTAAGCCTTACTATCAGTATCATTAATTTGGGTGTGACTTATTTAATTTTATACTTATATTGCATTTCGCGCAGTGCAGACATCCGAAATGTAGCCAGCAGAGCAACCTCCGGAATTCCAACTCGAACCAAGGCGTTGCGCCGAGGACAGCGAAGTATGGCCACGCCGCGCAAGGGACGCCCTTACGATGCCATTGCGAGCGGCACAGGAATGACAGCGGCGGCCGTGGAAATCGTGACTGCCCGAGCGAGGCCGTGCGGTGCGCGTACTTACTTACCTTACGGGACCCTCTGTACACATAAAGGCAATTACCTTCGCCGTGACCCTGGGAAACTCCTAGGGGAGCCTGGAGGACCCTGGGGGAACCCTAAGGGAACCCTTAGGGAACCCTCTTGCTCTCTTCCTGTACGCCATACTCGGGTGCTCCTTGGAAGGGATGGTTTTTCTGTCATTTCTTTTCATTTCATTTTACAATGGTTCCATATACATTTGTTTTATCTTTATTCACATTTTCCCTTTATCATCATCTGGTGTTGTGTGGAGATTTTTGCTTCATTTGTTTTCTTGTCATTGTCTACGGTGTCTTGACTTTTTATTGAAATTGACTTTGCATGTATTTATTTTGCATATGTAAATGAGCCTGGAAACCTCGCCAACATTTAGGTGGAGAGCACGAGTCAATGAGCCTGCTTTGCAAATTGCAGGAATGATCATCTGTTGTTATAGGTTTTAACGAGGAAATGAACCGTTATGGCTGGCGAATGATGTCGTTTGTATGCGCTTGGACGTCTCATTATGTTGTAACCCGGCGCGCTTTACGGCGGAAAAACACTTTCGTTTTGAGTGAAGAACACATTTTACGCCGAGACGCAAGAAAAAAAGAAAGAAAAAAAGAAAGAAAGAAAAAGGGCTTTGTGCTGCTGCGGAATTTCGAGGCGAAGTTATTCATTTATTTGTTTCGATTATTTCAATTTTATACATTTTTTTTTATTAGATTACCTATTTTTAGCTCGACGGATTCAGACAAAAGTATTATTTCCTCGTCGTATGAGTGGAAATCTTCCGAAGCTTAGGGTATAATCCAGCGTCGTAAGCAAAGACAGAAAGGGAGAAAGAGAGAGGGAGAGAGTGGGAGGGACGGGGAAACGGATGTAAAGGGAAAGAGGGAGGGAGGGAGGGAGGGAGGGAGGGAGGGAGGGACGGACGGACGGACGGACTAACAGACAGACAGACAGAGAAAAAGGAAAGAGATACAGAGGGAAGGAGAGAGAGAGAGAGAGGGACGAACGGAGAGAAAGAGTGAGAGGAAGAGACAGAAAGAGAGTGAAAGAGAGGAAGAGAGAGAGAGAGAGAGAGAGAGAGAGAGAGAGAGAGAGAGAGAGAGAGAGAGAGAGAGAGAGAGAGAGAGAGAGAGAGGGAGGGATGGGGGGGAGGGGGAGGAGAGAAAGAGTAAGAGAGAGAGAGAGAGAGAGGAGAGATAGAGAGAAGGTAGAATGAAAAAGTTTTGAGGTAAGAAAATAAGTTGGAGTGGAAAGGAATAAAAATTCTTGTGTGGGAGAGATTCTCATGACGGAGTTTCGCAGATTCCACGCCGCTGTTAGCCAAAAATCCTTGATGGCTTTTGCTTCATCTCTCTCATCCCCACTCGCTTTCTCACCCCCATTCCCCATTCCCCATTCTGTGACCCCCTCCCTTCTCTGTGTCTACCCCCCCCCCACCACCACACACACACCAGCACGAGAAATCTGTTAAAAAAAAGTAAACACGAAGAGAAGAGCAAACAGTTATACTAAAAAATCAAGGATATATCATAAATAGACTTCAGAATGCAGACTGATAGCTAGTGTAGACTAAAGCATGTAGATTCAGAACTTTAAACTCAAAAACTGAACTCACGATCATGATATGGAGGCCAAAGTGATGAGGGGTTGGGTGGGTGGTCAGGGGGTGAGGGTAGGGGGAGGGGGGGGAGGGAGTAGAAGGTAACTAGTCTGACAACATGAGTTACGGGAAATATCTTGACGGGGAATTCTCTGAAAGAATTTCTCCTCTTTCTACGCCCACGGCAATGTATAGCGGTGAAATTTGGTTATATGTACTTTTTCCGCGTCGTTGTAGTCGTGAGTCCGTTAAGGAAGTTAATAATAATAAGAATAATTGTAATAGATAAGGATTATGAGAAAAATCGATGACGGTGTGATTTTGGGTAACTGCTTTTTAAGGTAACCATGTCGTTTACCGGTATTTTCGTAGCTGAATTGGTGCCTTATGTTCCGATTCCATTGGGCTGCTGAAGAGGCCAATATTAACAAATATACGTGGACAGAGCCGCATGTCAACATTGTTATGTCATTTGAGCTTCCTGACAAATGACGTAAGAGATACTTGCCAGCTTGTGTCATACGAGGAAACTGCTGTCGGAGACTGAAACGCGGTTGGAAATCGGACACGTTTGTATTATGAAGATTATGGGCACGGACACGAAATAATGTTTTTTCGCATTGCTGTTCATCATAAAAGTCTCTCTCTCTCTTTTTCTCTATCTCTCTCTCTTTCTCTCTCTCTCTCTGTCTCTCTCTCTCTCTCTGTGTCTCTCTCTCTCTCTCTGTGTCTCTCTCTCTCTCTCTCTCTCTCTCTCTCTCTCTCTCTCTCTCTCTCTCTCTCTCTCTCTCTCTCTCTCTCTCTCTCTCTCTCTCTCTCTCTCTCTCTCTCTCTCTCTCTCTCTCTCTCTCTCTCTCTCTCTCTCTCTCTCTCTCTCTGTCTCTCTCTCTCTCTCTCTCAGTCTCTCTCTGTCTGTCTGTCTGTCTCTGTCTCTCTTTCTCTCTTTCTATATCTATCTCTCTATCTCTCTCTCTTTGTCTCTCTGTCTCTGTCTGTCTCTCTCTCTCTCTCTCTCTCTCTCTCTCTCTCTCTCTCTCTCTCTCTCTCTCTCTCTCTCTCTCTCTCTCTCTCTCTCTCTCTCTGTCTCTCTCTCACTCACTCTCTGTCTCTCTCTCACTCACTCTCTCTCTCTCTCTCTCTCTCTCTCTCTCTCTCTCTCTCTCTCTCTCTCTCTCTCTCTTTCTGCCTCTCTCTCTCTCTCTCTCTCTCTCTCTCTCTCTCTCTCTCTCTCTCTCTCTCTCTCTCTCTCTCTCTCTCTCTCTCTCTCTCTCTCTCTGCCTCTCTCTCTCTCTCTCTCTCTCTCTCTCTCTCTCTCTCTCTCTCTCTCTCTCTCTCTCTCTCTCTCTCTCTCTCCCCTCTCCCTCTCCCCCTTTCTCTCCCTCCCCCTCCCCCTCCCTCCCTCCCTCCCTCCCCATTCGTCCTCCTGAATTCCACACTCCCTCGCAGGCTCCTTCCCTCATACTTTGAGACCAAAACATTGTGTCGATTTTTTTTTTTTTTTTTTTCCATAAACATATCCCGGAAATGTAATGACAAAGCCAGTATGTGATTAAAAAAGTGCGAGACAAAGAAGAATTGGGAGAGGGCATCACCATCGCCCATTAACCCCCCTTCATGGGCCATTACACAAGTCATTACCCCCCCCCCCCCCCCCGTCCTCGAAGGTCTCAGGTATGCCCCGAGGCAAGTTGGTGACGTCATCGGAGGTGACGAGTTTTTTTGTCTTTATTTTGATTATTTTTTCTGTTTGTTACGGTGAGAGATTTTAAAGTTAGGATTGGATTTATCAAGGGTTTCCTTTGTTATAGTTATTCTATTTGCATTGAAAATATTCTGCTCGGTGCATGTTGTTTATCTTTTTATACATTTTTGTTCTTTCGTTTTCTGCATTTAGAAACATCTAGTTATCTCCCGCTCGTAGCCTCTCTCTCTCCTCTATCTCTCAAGAAAGGTAGATATGAAAGAGAAGGGGAAGAGATTTCGCAAGGCACCTTTGTCGTCGTTGTATGTGTTGACGGGAAAGTTCCAGGCAGAGTGTGTTGACTCCACTTCCCTCGCGGCGTAGTATATGTGTGTGTGTGTGTATGTGTGTGTGTGTGTGTGTGTGTGTGTGTGTGTGTGTGTGTGTGTGTGTGTGTGTGTGTGTGTGTGTGTGTGTGTGTGTGTGTGTGTGTGTGTAAGAGGTAATGAGAATTTAATTCAGTTTACTTCCGTTTTAGCTTATTTTTACGACCGGAAATATTTCATGGGGAAAGAGGGTTTGGGATTAAGGAAAGGTGTATACACATATTTTGATTATTTATATGCGTATATATATGTATATATGATTATATGAAAAAAAATATATATATATAACATACTTTAATGTATTTAAGGATAGCGTTTCAATTGTCAAGATAGGAAGGCGAGAGTGTGGCCGACAGTAGGGGAAAATCCTCTTTTTGCTTGTCACGAAGGAAAAGTGGATGCGAGGGCAAGGGGCGGTGGTAGGGGGGAGGGGGAGCGTTGGAAGAAGCTCGTTTATGTCCTTTATTCCGTCAGGTGCTTCCGGTGCGCCGCGAACAGAGGTCAAGGGAAAGACAAAACTTTTTTTCGCCTCCAGCGTATCTTTTTTATACAAAATTTAAAAATTTTAATTTCATTCTCTCTCTCTCTCTCTCTCTCTCTCTCTCTCTCTCTCTCTCTCTCTCTCTCTCTCTCTCTCTCTCTCTCTCTCTCTCTCTCATTCTCTCTCTCTTCCTCACTTCCTCACTTCCTCTCTCCCTCTCTCCCTCTCTCCCCATCTAGCTCTCTCCCCTTCTTCCTCTCTTCCACTCTCCCTACCAAACTCTCTCTCTCTACCCCTCTCTCTCTCCCTCCCCCCTCTCTCTCCCTCCCTCCCTCCCCCCTCTCTCTCTCTTCCTCCCTCCCTTCCTCCCCCCTCTCACTCTGTCTCTCTTTCTTTCTTTCTTTCTTTCTTCCTTCCTTCCTTCCTCTCTTCCTCTCTCCCCCTCCCTCTCTAGCTCTATCCCCCTCTTACTCTCCCTCTCTTCCTCTCTTTCTCCCTCTCCCTACTCCTCTCTCTCCCTCCCTCTCTCTCTCCCTCCCCCCTCTCTCTCCCTCCCTCCCTCCCTCCCTCCCTCCCTCCCTCCCTCCCTCCCCCCTCTCTCTCTCTTCCTCTCTTCCTCTCCTTTCGACCATCTCTCTCTCCTTCCCTCTGGTTGGAAGAGGAAGAAGGGGTTATTAAATGCGTGACCTTGATTCTGAAATGCTAGATGCAATCATAAGTAGGTCAGGAAAATAGGGACAATTTGGGTTTTTTAGTTACTGATTTGTATTATTGTTGTTATTATTATCATTGTTGTTATTATTGTTATAATAATAATAAAAATTATTATTATTATTATTATTATCATTATTACAGATGTTATCATCATTATTGTTTTATTATTGTTGTTATTATTGTCATTATTATTAATGTTCATTATTGTTGTTATTGTTATTACTGTTATTATTGATGGTGCTTTTGCCGTTTTTTGTTAGTATTATTATTATTTTTCTTTGTGGGCTTTTATTCATTTCCTTATTGATTTACCCTTTTATTAGTGTTTTTGCGAGGGCTGTAAAATACCTGAATGTTCTCGAGCGGGTGGTCATATGATGGTCGTAGGAACGCTGTGGTTTGAAAGGGTAGGAGGAACGAGAGGACGGCCGGGCAGGATGGAGACGCATGGGTTGGTCAGAAAGGGAAGACGTAGGAAGTGTGGGGGGTGAGATTATGGGACCTGAAGTTTATGGGGGTGAGGCAGGTCGAATGGGTGGACGGCGGTCGGCAGGTGCGGGGAGGCAGAGGGTGTCCGGATGGCGGAAGAGAGTTACGAGCAACAAGAAAAAGTGCAATTAGGCCTAAGATCATTTTAACATGAGGGCTAGGAATGGTAAGAAGCTGCTTTAGTTATTTAACAAGAAAACTTGTATAATATTTTCTGAAATATTGATGTGACTTTATTCTTCGCCGCTGAAATATATTGACGTCGATGTGATGAAGGAAATGAAGTGAGGAGAGCTTTAAAATTATTAATTTCTTTTCTTGCATTGAATGTGTAGTGGAAGCCGCCATGTGTGTTAACTTTTGTTGTTTTTCTCTTTAGTAGAACAATGTATATTTTTGCCCGGAGAAAGGTTTAGAAAGAAGAAAGAAAGAAACTTGTATTGTTGTGTAGGCTTGTAAGGGCGTCGGCAGTGGGCGGTGATGGATGGCAAAGGAAGAGCTGCTCTATATATCTGCCTCCTTGGCCACTAAGTGTTGCTTGCATGGTTCCGTTTGCCGAGAGTGTTGTGTGAGGACAGGCTAGATGACGGAGTAATAGAAGTGATAATCAAGGCTTCATCGCTATCGCTGGTTAGTGTTCTAGCAGCGATCATTTGGCAGCATGACAGTGCGGTTCTTTTGTGTTGCAAGTGCCATAGCATGGCAGCACCTGTCGTACCTCGCTCATAGCGGCGTAACCTCCCTATGAAATGCGTTTCCCAAGACGTCTTGGAAGACGCCGTGCGTGCCCCTCCCCTTCCCCCCTTTCTAGCCAGACGCCAGCCACTTCCTCGTGAGGGACCTCGCCCACACCTTGACCCTGGCGGCGCCCGCGTCCCACGTTGCCGCCAGGAGAGGGGTGGTGCGAAGGGAGGGAGGGAGGGAAGGAAGGAAGGGGGGTGCGGAGGGAGGGAGGGAGGGAGGGAGGGAGGGAGGGAGGGAGAGGGAGAGGGAGAGGGAGAGGGAGAGGGAGAGGGAGAGGGAGAGGGAGAGGGAGAGGGAGAGGGAGAGGGCGACTCGTGGCATTGGTCCTGTCCCCAGGAGAAAGCTAGGGCCGCGCTGTTCCTCTCTCCGTTTTGTTCTCTTGATTTTTAAAGTTTTTCTCTTCTCGATTTTGTCTTCTTTTGAATGTTATTTTTAGTTGCACATTTATCACATTCACATTTGTTCTTCAGGGATTTTGTTTGCGTGTTTCCTAACAAATTTATCTTGCTGTGTTGTTTTCTCTGTTTTGTTTCCTTTTGT
>BOPN01000178.1:17500-20000 GCA_017312705.2 Penaeus japonicus
CTTGTAAAGTAAACTTTTAAAAGTTCCTACCCTTTTAACAAATCACCATGTGATTTTGAATATGTTTTGTCTTTTTGATAGCAAGCTATTGACAAGCTCAGTTTATCTATATGAACATGACAAACAAGTTTTTTCGGGTTTTCCGATATAAGCTTGATCAGTAAAAGATAGGCATTTTACAAAGATAGTCTTAATTGAAATCCTTTACACGTGGTGAAATACCTTTCCTCGTCCTCCGTGCTCAGGCTAGTTATTACCATTTTTTACCTTACTGTATACAATTATACACACCGTACACTCAATCACATAATTTTTCTATTGCTCCTCTCCACATGTCTTGCCCCACAAGTATCATCCCATTAAAAACCCTCGTTCCCGTACGTATTAACCCCGTGGTGGCAGTCGCTATCATTTTGCAAATCTTGGTGAACACCGAGAAACAGTGAAAACACATGTGTGAAGACAGACGTACACAACAATAACTTATACTTTATTTCAAAGTAAAGGTAATCGCATACTTATCGACTACTGACCCCAAAATCAATTGAAATATTTGACTGCAGAAAAAAATCGAGTTCCGCCCATCACGTGTTGTGACGTCACGCGGCGGATATCAGCCCATTTACGTAGGCACTATGGAATGGTCAAAAAGGCTCCCCGCGGATTCACTTTATCAGCAAGGCTGATGTTGCGTTATAGGGATAATTCTTATGCTTATTTATGGTTGTCATAATCACGTAAAATTTTCATTTGCAGAGAAATTGAGAGTATTAGGTAGCAAAACCTCATCTGAGATTTATATGATCATATGAAGCTTCTCTTAAAGTCTAGAAGGGATGCAAAACAATTTGAATAAAGCAATACATTATAACCACAGGCCAACCTAAGACTTAGATATTAGAAAGGTACAAATAATTATATATCAAAATACTACATGTATTGATAGATTCCTGAAACATACACTCATTGATTTATAAGAAAATAATAGAAAAGTATGAGTTGATTTTTTTAGTGATGGTGACATTAGACACATCTTTATGACAAAAATGACTGGCTTTATGACTGGCACTCATAATGAAATAATCAGTATTCCTCAAGTTTTCTTTTAAATTTGATTACTGTTTAAAGATCTAGGGAATAAAGGTAAATCGTCCCACACAACTACGCCATGATATATAATAGATGACTTAAACTGAGATCCATTTTTATGGAGAATTTGTAAGCGTTTCTTATTCCTAAAGAGGTAATGTGGAATATTTCTTAGGCTGAACAATCCAATTTGACTGAAATTCAGTGAACTGAATACAAAAACTGCACATGAGTAAACATTTTTGTCAATTCATTTAATAAATTAATAGCTTTAATCTTTAGAAAATGTGAGTGGCCGTACCTCTTTCAGCCTTGATTCACTTCCTCGTCAGGGTCTACAAAATGGCAAAAGGATTTGAGATTTCAATGGCCTTTTCCAACTCAAGGAAGACAACAAAAGGGATGATAGTAGCCAAGGGAGTGGTTAGGCGCAAACAACTTACCACCACTGTCCTCGCCAGAAGATAAATAAAAGAAACGAGTGGATATGTACACTTATGCATGTAGTCCACTGGATGGTGGGTGGTAAGTAGCGAGTCGCCAGCCGTCTGATGTTTCTTGGGTATCTGAATTTTTTTTACTATGATATCAGTTTGAGAAATTTGGGAAAGACTTATTTCCGTTGAAGATTACGAAAAGAGATATAGCTATATTTGCCAATTTTCGAGTAGCCTGTGCTAACATCTCATTTATCGAGTCACCAGAAACATACAATAAACATTTGAAAGAATAATTAATGTTAACAGTATCAATATAGCAAATCCCGGTACTCGGTTGAGCCTTACGGTACTCCACTTGGAACTGAGAGAAGGTCAGATTTACAATTATTGAAACTTACATACTGTTGCCTGTCCGATAGGTAGGGTTTCATGAATTCTAGGAAGCTACCTCTGACACTATATTATACGTACATAAATATGTATATATATACACATAAATATACACGCATATGTATATACGTTTGTATACATATGCATATACACACACACATGTATATACACATGTATACATATATATATACATACATATATACATATATATGCATATGTATACATATACATATATATACATATACATATATGTATATATGTATACATATTCATATATATGCATATATATAAATACATATGTACATATATATACATATATATAAACATATGTATATACATGTATATATATACACATATATGCATATACATATACATAAGTGTACATATATATACATAAGCATTCATATGTACACACACACACACACACACACATATATATATATATATATATATATATATATATATATATATATATATATATATATATATATATATATATATATATATATATATATATATATATATATATATATATGTGTGTGTGTGTGTGTGTGTGTGTGTGTGTGAGAGTACATACGAAT
>BOPN01000178.1:27500-30000 GCA_017312705.2 Penaeus japonicus
CTCTGTATGAACATATGCTTAGGATGAAAAGTTGCTCAGTGACTGTGGGAATAAGCGAATTACAATCTTGAATCGGATTCTTTACAATATCAGGATCAGGGATCATAAGAAAAAATAACTTGTTTACCTTTCATAGCAAATTACGTTCTCTTTAATAACCTTCCAAATTTTGCACCTCGTCTTGATAAAGTGAAGTAAATGAAAGAAATTTTCCCACAGAACTTATTACCAGAAACAATGGAAGTACTCATCTAGAATTGACGTTGCTAAATACTACACCTTGACAAAAGACGGTGGAGAAAATCAGTTTGGGTCAGACTGAACCCTCTTAGTGTCTTACCTTTACGTCCACAGATCTACTCCATCTTGGACGCCGTAGAGAGTGATTTCAGCGACATGGTTTCCACCTACACTGCTGGAACTACGTATGAAGGACGCCCAATCCGTGCAGTTAAGGTATTTATTTAATATCTACTTGCCTCGTCACACAGAATAAAAACTCGATTACTTGACATTAGCATATGCAAAATCCAGAAGAAAAAAAAGTTTTAGAAGTGAAATTATAATTTCTTATCGTCCGCTAGATTTCATCTGGCAGCGGCGACAACAAAGAGGTTGTGTGGATTGACTGCGGCATCCACGCTCGTGAGTGGATCGCCCCGGCTACCTGCCAATGGATCATGGACAAGCTGACCTCAGGTTACGGCAGCGACAGCGAGGTCACGGAACTCCTTGATTCTTACGACTTCCATATCATGCCCTCTGTTAACCCCGATGGCTACACCTTCACTCATAATTCCGTAAGTCGCAACTCGTTTTCCAAGTAGAACTGCATTGAAAATGTCACCCTGTTACACTAAGGCAATGTTATAGATGCAGCATGAGAGTAAAATAGTGATAGATGTCTTAGCGATCGCAAATTTAACAGGTATAATGTCTATGCTGTGAGATGCAAATTTCATCACAGCAAATAGACTTATCTGGTGGGGGTCGATGTTATTTAACTAACTTACCGACAATATATGATAAATGCCCATGAATGTATCAGAACCGTCTGTGGCGTAAGAACCGTGTGCCATATGGCAGTCTGGGATGCCACGGCACTGACCCCAACCGCAACTTCGACTCTGACTTCGGTGGCCCTGGAACCTCTAACAGCCCTTGCTCTGACATCTACCATGGTAAGGCTCACAAAAAGTCATCTGACTCATATGTTGCTAACAACATGCAGTATGCATTCCCGGTATTTTGTGGGTTGTAAACAATATGCTATCGTATTTCTTCTGTCTCTCGGTTACCTTCTTGTTTTGTCTCATATTTTTATCTCTCTTTTTCCCCATGTACTTTCTTCCCAAGTATACGTTTTCTACACTTTCTCTTGCAGGACCATCCGCTTTCTCAGAGGCTGAGTCGCAAGCTGTCAGAGATTCAGTCCAGGCTTTGGCTTCTCAAATGAAGGTGTTCTTCACTATCCACTCCTACTCTCAACTCTGGATGACCCCCTACGGCTATACTTCCAGTCTTCCTGCTAACTACGATGATCAGGTGAGAGAGAGAGAGAGAGAAAGAGAGAGAGAGAGAGAGAGAGAGAGAGAGAGAGAGAGAGAGAGAGAGTGAGAGTGAGAGTGAGAGTGAGAGTGAGAGTGAGAGTGAGAGTGAAAGTGAGAGAGAGTGAGAGAGAGTGAAAGATTACTAACAAATCAAATAGATGGTTAGCGACCTAACAGGAAAATGTATGATATAACAATGTGATAACAACTCATATAACCGTGTTCTTATCCCCAGTACCGTGTATCTGGAGTAGGCGTCAACGCACTCACTGCCGTCCATGGAACGCGCTTCCAATACGGAAACATCGCTGATACTATCTGTGAGTGAGACTTGCTTATTTAAACAATTAGACTCAACTAGCTTAATGTTCAAGTTATTTCCCCCTAAGGCAATTAACCAGTAACTATAATCTGCATCAACACCCCCCTCCCCCTCAACAGACCCCGCAGCAGGAGGTAGCAGCGACTGGGCTTACGATAGCGCTGGAGTCCAAATGGCCTTCGCGCTGGAACTCCGAGACACCGGAAACTTCGGCTTCCTGCTTCCCGCTGACCAGATCGTTCCCGTAGGCGAGGAGACCTGGGCTGGCATTGTGGCTGCCATCAAAGCCATCTAAAGAACTCGGCTCTCGATGACGGTTGTGTTCTGTACGTTTTCTGTTGTGAAGCGAAAGGGTACATGATTCACACTTTCAGAGATCTAGGTAGAAAAATCTTTCTGAATTTATAGTGGAATAAAGTGGAAAAGAATCTTCAGGTTTGTGTTTTTCAAAGTCGTTTTCCGAGATTTTACCTCTGGCTGCATAACATGTGCTCCGAATTTCTCATTATTTCTCAGTAATGGACTTTGATTCTGAGGTACAAAAAAAAAAAAAAAAAAAAAAAAAAGTGAGAGCAGATCTCTTTAAACTTAACATATTTTGAGATGACGTCAAAACTTACAATCTATG
>BOPN01000178.1:45000-57500 GCA_017312705.2 Penaeus japonicus
GTCATGTAATTGTATTGTAGTTAGGAAAAATAAGGGTTAGAGATTTTATTAATTATGACATATATTACATACAGGAAGCAAAATTGAAGGAGGAGGAAGAAGCTGAAATGGCTGGTTGGACCACAACTGGAGAACTGTCAACAAATACTGCAAGTGGAGAGACTGTTTCTACAGACCCTACTGCCCTGCAATCACAGTCACCAACATGTACTCAGGGACAGGTAATCCTGGTTAATTTCTATAGTTGGTTATAGTTGATCAAAAGTGTTGATGTGTGGTATTTAAGAAGCTAGAATTTTTTGCTGGTGAGAGAGTATCAAATTAAAGAGTGTTGAATTTCCTCAAGGTTTTTCTTGTCTTGGTACTTTTTTATTATGATATAACTACTTTTTTAAGGTATTACAGTTTCAAATCATAAAGCTTTTTGCTTTTTCTGTTTGCTTCAACTTCCTACAATTGATGTCGTCTCTCTAAGTGTTTTAAGAGCTAAGCCTCAAATGCTGATAAAATGTCTGTACAACCGAGAAGACCTGTTTCTTTCTTCACATATAGATTCTGTCTATTTGTTTTCCCTTGTCTTAGGTCTATTTTTATGTTACACTGTTTATGTTAGAAGATTTGAATGTAGTCTACTGTTCTCATGTTCATGCTATAGTAGTACGGTAGTAAAAAATGTATGAATATGTGAGCTGATCATTTTTGATTTCAGCTACATTATCCTGCAAGCACCTTTTATTGTGTCTATCCCAGTAAACTGTGATTGATTTTGTTTTTTGTTTTCATTGTGTATGGTGGTAAGTGAACATCAGGAAAATTTGGGGAATTTGAATAAAGGTTAATGGTAAGAATGGGGAACTCGCCAAACTTTAACCCTTTTTGATAGTTTATTTTTCTTTTTAGATGTAGTTATTAAGAAAAAGTAATTTTTTTTAAGGTATTCTTTTGCAGGAGAGAAAAAATGAGTCCATCTTGAATCTTCCATGTAACAACTTATTTATGTAAGACATGTCTTGAAAATAAGGATATATTGTTTTTTTTCACATTTATTATGAAAGAAGTAGTTAACCCGTTAATGATGGGGCTATTTTGGCTCTAAATGGTCGAAATGCCGGGATATTACTAATGCATAAGCCTATCGCCTCGGGATTCTCGGCTAGTGCGGCCGAGTACTGTATGCCCGACCACCTGGCGTGCCGGCCTTGACTAAATATCTCGTCCCCGGAGTCTAACCCAAAAACCACTAGACGTGATATCTTGTCACCTGTCGTTAAAGGGTTAACAATGTTTCTGTGCAGTTTCTGGATTAATTTAGGTCATAGATAAGGAAGAAGCTGCCTTAAGAGTAGAAAAGTGTGGTAAATATTACTTTGTTCAGAGAGAAACATGGAGCATATTTTTCTTTATGATACATGGAAGTTTTTATTTTTATATTACTAACAATTTAGAAAGAAGTCAGATGATTCACAGAATATTAACAACCTGAAGTTGAGTATGTGGTTGATTTGTTATTTTATTACAATTATAATAATGAAAAGCAAAATGGTAATAATTATATGATAATGGTAATGATATTGATATAGATATTGATGTTAAAGATAATAATGATTAAACTAGTGAACGTAATAATAAAAAGATTAGTAATAAAAATAATGATAAAAAGTATGAAACTGATAATAAAAAAGATGATATAAATGATGATGATAAAGTTAATGATAATAATGATAAAAGTGAAAATTATGTAATGCTAATAATATTAACCCATTCCCGACGGGGGATTTCTAGCCTAGAATGTCCAAATGCCGGGGCTTTCGAATTATTAGGCCTAAATTAAATGAATAGCTGGCACAATACTGTGCCGCCCGGCAACTGGGCTTTTGAATGCGCGGTACACATGCTGTACCACCCGTCCTGTGTGGGTTAATGATAATGGCAATAGTAATGGTAATGATATTAAGAGTATTAACCCAATGACGATGGTGCGTCACACTCGTGTGACACAGCCAAACTCCTGATGCCGGGGCGTCATGCCAGTGTGACGATTACAATGCAATATTGCAATCGCCCGGCATAGGGGTCTTCGCGTAGTGAGTGCCCTGTTGGGAAAGGGTTAATAGGGATGCAAATAGGAATAGCAATATTATTGATAACAGTGATAACAACAATGATATAAATATTAATGATAATGATTATGATAGTAAGAATTGTATGATCATGATGGAGATAAAGATAATGATGATAATGATAATGATTTTAATAATGGTAATGATTTTGATCATGAGAATAATGTTTATAATGATAATGATTGTAATCATAATGATTTTCATGATGATAATGATTTTGATAAAGATAATGATTTTAATGATAATGAAAATGATAATGATGGCTATTATCATTTTGCCATTGTCATACTCATTGTTGTAATAATGATGATTATGATATTGATAATAATGATGATGTCAATAATGATAATAATAATAATGATGAAAATAATAATGATGATGAAAATAATAATGATGATGAAAATAATAATGATAATGATAAATTATTTTTATAGTTATTACCAATTTGATTTTATTGTTATTATTGTAATTGATAATATTGTTACTATTGTTATGATGATGATGGTGATGGTGATAGTGATGTGGATAATGATGTGGATGATAGATGATGATGATTGATAGAAGTAATAATAGAAGTAGTAATAGAAGTAGTAGTAATAGAAGTATTGATATTATTTATTAAAAAAAAAAAAATCATATATCCTTAAATGCAGGTTGGCCTCTCATTCTGAACTATTGTTGCTGTCCATATTACCTTCCAAACATTTTCTTATACAGGTCCACAATCCCTTATCTGAAACCTTTGGGTCCAAGTGTGTTTCGACCCCATGATCAAACATTAACACTGCAGCAAAAACATATGAACATTCACACTAAGTGGGATGAGTAAAGGCTACTGTTATCTGTAGCTCTCTTTGACATTTGCACAGTGAGACTACCTGATAACGACGGAGTGGTTGTAACTCCAATCGGTCAAAACATCAGGGTATTTCAAATGTACAGGCCAAATGCCTCGGGCTATTTGCCTGCTCTGGCTGTAGCTGATCACTGTTCGGAATGTTATCAGGCCAGTATGAAAAGCCATGATGGGATATCATGTCCCAGGTGGCAAGTGCTGCCACCACATGATGTGATATCATGTCACCTGGTGTTAATGGTAACACAGAATAAAAAGCAAAATATCAGCGAACAGCAGACACACACGTAAACATTACAAGTGCTGAGACACAACTGATGCCTACCACATGGCAAGTGGGTGTAGAGTTAGAGTAGCTGTATGTGCACCAAACAAGCCTGTTATATAGAGATGACTGACACTCCACGCTCCATGACAAGACTTTTCAGAACTTTTCAATTTTCAGAATTTCAAATGAAGGAATGTGGACCTGTAATGCTCCATGAAATTTTTTTTCAGAGAAATATTTTTACTCCTTTAAATTGCGCATTGGAGGGGAACGTAGAAAACCAAAATGTGCAGGTATTAGGTTTGTAACAGGGTTGATGATAATAAAAATGGTATTAAATAATGTTAATGAAGATGATGAAAATGATGATGATAATTATAGTGATAATGATAATATGATTTTTAATACTAATATTATATTAACCCATTGCAAACAGGGATAGATTCGCTTGCCCAGTCTCCAGGATAGGTTTTATTTTAGAGTGAAGCAGCTTGAAGTAACATAATTTGAATCTCAGTGTAAATCTCAATCTAAAACTAGAGCCGTTTTTGTGTTTTATTTTTTGCGTGTTTTGCTGAGTTTAGAGACATATGTGCCATATGACAGGCTCTATCAATGCTGCAGTTGACAAAAATTGTAGTATATGATCCATATTAGCTCATTATTTTCTTTATACTTAATGTGATAGAAGTATTGCTGTTTTATGGGAGGACAAAAAGCAATTTTATTTTTTCGTATTTTTGTGCTGTCATGAACGAGTAAGAAACATATAACCACCTACAATGAAGATAACATGAAGAAGTAGGGAAGAGGAAGGAAACCTGTGCTTGTGACTGTGAGTGCCACAGTGAAAGGAATCCATATTGGCACAGCTCATTTTAGACACTGGATATGGATTGAGTCACCTTTCTCTTTTCATTCTACCTGCACATCCTTCATCAGCAGTACTTTAGAGCAAGAGGTTGTCAACTTGCTGTCTGCCATCGCTCTATAAAGATAGTGCTACTGGTGCTAGGAGAAAGGTTTTGGACATTAAGTTAGCTTAATATTACGGTAATTGCAGTAATTATGATTCCAATTGCCATCATCACTCACTCCTTTGTCATAGAACAATAAAATAGCACTGTGATCCAAAATCTGTCAACGTCATTTACGTCATGTACGTCATGACACCCATTGTCAGGCCAAAGCTCCTACATCATGTATGTCGTGACACCTGTCTGCATTGGGTTAATGGTAGTCATTATTACTATTACTACTGTTACTGATATCATTATTATCACAACTACAATTATCCTTCAAAACTAGCTTCCATGAGATTATTGAGTGAAGTGTCAAAATATGATATATATATTTCTTTTTATTACGTGAAAAGCCTAGTTGTTTGGAAAGCCAACAAACTGAGTGATTTTAAAGATTAGATTTCATTGTTGTCTCCCATACAGACAGGACTATTAAGAACACAAATTTCCTGGAATGTCTATATTCTTTTGAATAGTTACCAAGATATTTATTATAGATAGTGTATTTGTTAGAGATGATTTTTAATTAATTGTACTTTGCATGAAATTAAGGTCAAACTATTTTATTTCCTAAGATATAGAAATAAATTCAGTTCATAATTTATTATTAAAGAATGCATCTTTTCAGTTATGGAGATGTGTTTAGTGATACCTAAGTACAGTGCTGGATTTTAGGGACAAGTGATCAGCGCAAATCATGGCATCTGATCAAGCAAAGGCTTATGTTTCTCAGCTGTTGTCATCTGACCATAACCTGCTTGTTAGCTTGAGTGTGAAATGAAATGAAAAGACTGAAATGCTGAATTAATGGGAAATGGACATAGTGCAGTGATTTGCAAGAGGACTGTTTCATGGAAGTGTGCTATATTTAGCCAAATGCCAAATTTGGCACTCCACTTCACCATAATGGGGTCATTGATACACATGCCTAAAACAAAGCACAATACAACAATCAACATTTTAATTGAATAATGTGAAGAGAAAGGTTTCCAACTTCCATAATTGATATACAGGATGAATTCAATATGAAGTTATATTTAGTTTGTTTTCCAGCCTCATGATGTTCCATGCAACCTAACTTATTTTAGGTTTGTAAAGAAGTTTTGGACAGGAGGAAACTGAGATTTATAAGTTGATAATGATGTCCAGTTCATAATGATCTGGTGTGTCATTCTCTTATCAAAAATGTGTACTTTGAGAATAACAGAAGACTGAAAATTGATTATATCATATCTCTTACAGGCTTAGTTTACAGTATCTTTCTTAGTACATCTTTATATATTCATCTATGGTAGCATCAAGATAATCTTGATTGATTGTTTAAGGGGAGAATATTGCGGTGAAGAAATATGAATAAATTGAAAACGAGGAATTAAGTTTTGTCTTCTGATGACACCTTAATGCATAAAGGCATTTAATGGCCTTAATTTTTTTGTTTTACATAATTTGAAACGCCTGTAGCAAAGGGATTCAAAGGACCACTGCGAGTGTGTGGCTTGTGTGTTCTGCAAGATATTTTCCTGGGTGTCAAAACTATGTTTTAAATAAATAGATAATGTAAAGTAATCACTGATATGTATTCTAGTGAATCTGACATCATGGCTGGTGCACTTCATTGTCTGTAAGAGCGTAGGAAGAGCATGTTGGCGACGCTCATTAGTGCAGTGATAGAGCCTGATATGAAAGTATTTATGTAATGCTGAGAAAGGATTACAGTTTCCACAAAGACCAAGAAAAGGAAAATGAAGAAATATGATAACAGCACCACTCAAGATCAAACATCTGGAGAGTTTTGATCTAATTGTTAGACAAGAAGGGAAGTTGTGTGTCCTGACACCCCCTACTTTGAGCAGCTAATATCTTTAATTAGGGGGGGGGCCAGGTGTCAAATAATAGTCTACATGAACATATTAATGATTGCTGAACCCACATCTTCCATATAAAAGCAGCTTTTATATTTTCATTATAACTTCACAGGGGATTACTTTTTTCTTAAAAAGAATGATTACAGGTTAAATGAGAACAAGGATAAAAAAAGTGATTACATAGGTTTGTTATGATAGTAAAAAGGCATCTAGCATGCATGTATGAAAGATATTGGTAAATAAACAGATATGTAGATACAAGTCAAAATTTTCAAAGGAGAAGAAAGAAAATAGAAAATAATTTTTTTCATCTGATGAAATCTAATTTTTTATGTGATAATTGTATTAGTGTTATACATAATATATAATGATAAAGGCAGAAACAAATAATAAAGCCATGGCATTATTCTTCCCTTTACCAGAACTCTGTAATGCTGTGGTAGCAGGGCAATATTGTGGACAGACGTTCCCCACACTGTCTGTGGATAGTAACTCCGGTCATTTCTTTGCACAGAGGGGGTAATTAAGAGCCACAATTGACTTGACAGTCTCAAGAGCCTGTCACCACACCTTAAATTATTATTACTGTTATTGATATTATTATGAATCTGCAGGTCTGTAGGTGTTTTTTTTGTTTGAATAGTAATTATAGGTTCTGAGGATGACTTCCAGTACATGTAATATCTATATTGTTAGCTAAGTGTACTCTTTCTCCATGTTTCAGCCTGATATCCGGCTACCTTATAAGAGAAGTAGTGATATAGCCGAAGTATCATCTAGCCCATCCTCTTCATCTTCTTCATATAACTCCCCTTCCTCTTCCTCTACCTCTTCTCCCTCATTTGCAGCTAATGAAGTGAAGTATTGGATGTCTAAAGTCCATACAAAGGAAGTGACTGAAATGTCGACATGGGTTTAGGTTGAGCGATAATTGTTGGCACAGATATGTTGTCTTGATTTGGTTTTGTATATGAAGTCTTAATGGAAGTTACTGTTAATCTATATTGTAAGCTGAGATTCTCACAAGACAATTTTCATTATTTCCAGGGAAACATGGATGCTTTTTGAAATATGTTTTCAAATCTTCAAGTCTATACCTGTTAGCTCATTATAAAAGAAGTCCCTTGTTATTAATATGCTGTCTTCATTTAATGTGTTTTGGGTAAAATATCATTACTATGATAAAAGAAAATACAGATATACCATAGCTTTAAGTATTTGTTCTGGATGTAGCATATGAGCATCAGACACACACAAACACACACACACACACACACACACACACACACACACACACACACACACACACACACACACACACACACACACACACACACACACACACACACACACACACACACACACACACACACACACACACACACACACACACACACACACACACACACACACACACACACACACACACACACACACACACACACACACACACACATACACATATGCACATGCACACACACATATGCACACACACACATATGCACACACACACACATATGCACACACACACACACATGCACACACACACACATATGCACACACACATGCACACACACATATGCACACACACATATGCACACACACACATATGCACACACACATATGCACACACACATATGCACACACACACATATGCACACACACATATGCACACACACACATATGCACACACACATGCACACACACATATGCACACACACATATGCGCACACACATATGCACACACACACATATGCACACACACATATGCACAGACACATATGCACACACACACATGCACACACACACACACACACACACACACACACACACACACACACACACACACACACACACACACACACACACACACACACACACACACACACACACACACACACACACACACACACACACACACACACACACACACACACACACACACACACACACACACACACACACACACACACACACACACACACACACACACACACACACACACACATACATACACACACATACATACACACACACACACACACACACACACACACACACACACACACACACACACACACACACACACACACACACACACACACACACACACACACACACATACACACACACACAAATACACATGCACACATATGCACACACACATATGCACACACACACACATATGCACACACACACATATGCACACACACACACATATGCACACACACACACACATATGCACACACACATATGCACACTCACACACACACATATGCACACACACATATGCACACACACACACACACATATGCACACACACTTATGCACACGCACACACATGCACACGCACACATATGCACACGCACACATATGCACACGCACACATATGCACACACATATGCACACACACATGCACACACACATATGCACACACATATGCACACACACACACATGCACACACACACATATGCACACACACACATATGCACACACATATGCATACACACACATATGCATACACACATATGCATACACACATATGCACACACACATATGCACACACACATATGCACACACACATATGCACACTCACATATGCACACTTACATATGCACACACACATATGCACACACACATATGCACACACACATATGCACATACACACATATGCACACACACACATATGCACACACATATGCACACACACATGCACACACACATATGCACACACACACACACACACACACACACACACACACACACACACACACACACACACACACACACACACACACACACACACACACACACACACACACGATGACTTGAGTTTGTCTTTTGGTGTTTTTTGTTGGTTAATGAAGGTAGTCTTAGTAGATGTGTAATCATGAAAGTTTTTGTATTTTTTTTTATCATTGTATGTTATGATTACTAATAAGTATACTGTATAAAGAAACACTGAAAGATACCTTGTTAGAAGACACACAAAGTAGTAAAACATGTTGCCTTCTCTTTGAGCTTGTAGGAAAGCTGTCTGATGTTCCTTTGCCAGTAGAAAGGTTTGATGTTTGCTAAGAATTTTTGAATAGTTTGGAATTTAAATGCTATAAAGTATTGTGTGTTAGTCTTTTCATTCCTAGCACTTTGGCAGCCATATCCTCACAAGCTCAGTTGAAATAAGTTGTAATAGAGGTTAGAAATATACATGTAATTTTGTGATGAAAACACAGAGTTATGAAAAGCAGTGTTCTCTATGATAATGAATTCAATATAAGTGGAGGTAACTCAGTATACAAATAGAGAGAACATTTGTTTACTTTACTTAACCCATTAACAATTTTTGGCTCTGCCTAGACATTATGCTGAGGTATTTTGAAATGTGCAGGCCAAATGCCATGGACTATTTGTCCGTTGAGGTGGTGGCTAGATGCTCCGCGCCTGATCATGTCGTGATATTGCGTCCCTAGGGGTAAGACCAACCGGGCCATGACGTGACATCATGTCATCCATCGTTAAGGGGTTAATCCCTTGAATACAATGATACCCCATTGGGCATCATGGTGATAAGTGACTTCATGCTGTAATCCAGAACACTAGCTTGGAAAGGTTGATGGTCCTGGAAGATTTCTGGTAATATTTTCCTAATATTGTATTCTCCTTTATAGATGTTGGACCACAGAAACCTCTAGATTTGTTGGGAATCCTAAGGTCCTATTTTGGAGGATCTTGTAGTCAAGGGGTTAATTAAATAGTTCTCTCTCTCATTTGAAGTTTACATTTTGCATTTTTTTAGAACTGAGAATATGTATGAATGCAGTTGAAAGGTAATGCAGTGAAAACTTAATGGTCTCACTAGTAATAAGTAGTGTGGTTGAAAGTGATGGCTTTTTTTTATATTGATTTGGCTGGTTGAGGGTCAGACTCACTGTGACTCCCAAAATCAAGGTCCTACATCTCTTCATAATAAGATTGAACTCTTTAACCTCTATTGGATGCACATACGAGATTTAGTCATACTCGGGTTACAACCTGCAGTACCAATATTCGACTGGAAACCAGAATCTGATTTAATGTGGAGATTCCAATAATAGTGTTTTTTTGTGGATGGAAATGTTTCTGTGTCAGATTGTAAGACAGAGCATCCTTTAGGGGTTAACAATCACATACCCATTGGGGATAGGTTATGTTTGCCAAAGTAATTTGATTATATATGTATTACAGTCATATTATATGATTAAAAGGGAAATTGTGGCATTCCCTGTGAAAGTGAGATAAGCAAGATGGTGGTCAATTTTGAGATTTCAGTTGGTTTATATCTGTTAACTACTAGTGCTGATAATAGTTTACAGAGTAAGTTTGAAGACCTATAACATTAAAATTTTTTCATACCATTGCCAAGATATTGTTGCAAAAACAGTGATGGCATTGGACTGTGTGATTGTTAGGCAGATTCGCTAATAGTATTGGCAGATCATTCAGTTTACAATCAGCAGGCAGAAAATACCAACCTCTTTTCTGGTCCATGCAATGTTATTCTCCCTCTTCTATATATAGGTGATTTAAGGCAAAGACATCTGTGAAAAAATATGACCATTCAAACCCTGTCACTTTTTTCCCCTTTTCTTTTGCTTGTTATGTCACTTGCCTCATTTTGTTTCTAGTTTTGATTCAAGGCATCATAAATAATGATTCCCAACTTAAAATATCTTTCATTCATAATTGCAGGAGGGACTGGTCATAGGCAATACTCACCAGGCATAAGCAGTGTTATTGTTGCCACCTACACATTAGTATTAGGGTTTTTTTTTGTTGATTATTGTCTCAGATGTTTGGTGAGATCAAACATAAGGATTGTTGGAGTATATGATACTCTGGTAAACATCACAAAGCCAAATGATAGGGATATTGATATATAAATCATTGATATATATATCTTACTTATACAATAGAGGTCTTTCACAAAAAGCCCATCAAAAGTGTTAAAATGTCTGTTAATTTTGCAATATTGTAGGCCAGATAAATATTTACTGAGAATAGTATTGGTTAACTCATTTGGCTTTGTAATCACAAAATCCTCTAATCTACCTTATTGTAGACCTAGCAATTGACCCCTTGGTGCTATGTGTAAAAACAAAAGATAATTCATTAAACCCACTCCCAGTTCTGCATGGTTAATGTTTAATGAAGAGAGGAAAACTCAACTAAGCAAAAATGATGCTAGCTTTTGAAAGCAATATTTCCACTATGGTATATAGAAAATATACCTCTTCAGTGTACACTGTAAAGGATAATTTTTTTTCCCCTCTGAAATGTGGGGTCATATTTCTCATATGCATGTTCAAGATTTGTGGCCATAGCAAATACAGTACTTTGATGTGATGTCTAAGAAATACATAACTAATACATGAGAATATTTTTTAGAATGATAGACTGCCATAAGATTTGACTAAATTGCACCATTGTGTCTCTGTGATTAAAGGTTCTTTTTGATGTTCTCGATCATTCAATGCCAAATGCCAGTCTGACTGTTCAGTTTGGTGGCACTTAATCATTTAAACAAAGATTTCAGTATTTGTGTAATTCTTAACCCATTCATGCCTGGGCTTATGTTTGCATAATGCATTTACATTATTTTCACAAGTGAATAAAAATGTGTCCATATAAATGGAACTCCTATGATTATATACATATGTAACAATGTAAAAAGTATGTTTTAAGGGAGATATGACGTGATAGGATGTCACCTGATGGGAGTGAAATATTTGCATGATGCGATGTCACATCACCAGGTGTAAATGGGTAAAGTATCATGTCCTACAAATCAAATTTGCATACGAGAAAAATTATCCCAGACCTCAGAGAGAGATAACAAGTATCTCCCTATAATGCAAACTAATTATACATACTGTGTATCATCAAAGAAGTATTGACTGTAGCTGCCAAGTAATAATTTTCGCACAATTAATTTCATTTCCATTCTCTAGAGGTGCTTCGACTTTATGTGACAGATGTTGCTGTTTTTTTGTTTTTTTTTCACTGGAAATTCAGTTGTTGTGATTTATGTAAATCTTTGATAATGACTTCTTTCTTAAAAGAGGATAGTTAGGAAGATCTCAGTCACGTTTAACCCATTCATGCCGGGGTGATTCCGGCTCTGAATGGTCACAATGCCGGGGTTTTCGAACGCATGAGCCTAATGCCTCGGAATTCTCGGGCGCACTAGCCTTTATTTGATGCTAAAACCACGAAACGTGTCAGCTCGTCATCCGGCGCGAATGGGTTAACAGCCTTAATTATTTGTTTTTTTGTCGTGTAGATGAACTGAAATAGTTCTCATAAGAACTGTATATGGCAATGCCAGTCTT
>BOPN01000178.1:62500-65000 GCA_017312705.2 Penaeus japonicus
AATTAACCCTATCCACTTATCCAGCGATAAGTGGAAACCCCCTATGCCGGGCCTATGCAATATTGCATTGGGAACGTCACACTGGTGTGTTGCCCCGTCATCGGGCATTTAGCCATGTCACATGGGTGTGACGCACCGTCATCAATGGGTTAAGCGTACTTCAAGTAAAAGGATTAACATTTTGAGAACTATATATCCTGCACCAAAGTTGATATACAATGGATGCTTTGTGTAACAGTGCATCTGTAATACTAGTAGTAATATTTACTTTTCAGAAGGCTTTAACAACTAAAGAACTGTAAAGTTAAGAGCTTTATGGCCACACAAGATGGAAAGAAAAGACTCTGTTGGCAAATTTTGATATATAATTATTTCAGCTCAGCTATAATTTATTTATTTATGATATGGATGATTTGAAAACATTCTTTTTTAAAGCCTTTTGCTGCATTTTCTCTTGTGTGCACAAATGCACAAGAACGGCAGTTGTCATATTATATCCTTAAAGGATTAAGAATGATCACACAATTTTGAAGCACACCATTTAGTATGATGATTTTTATGTGATGACATGTGCCTTATTCTTACATACCAATTTCATGTATGACTTATGATTGATAGATTATATAAAACCCAAAGATATAGCAAAAAAAAAGTGTTGCTATTGAAAAACAACTTATGTATATTTTGAAAATTCATGTGAATCATGATCTTCAGAAAGCTATGTAATATAGAAGTAATGAAAAACAAAAACTAGTCCTTATGAATTTATTTGATTAATTTAATCTTCTATATCCTGAATGTTGATGTAGAATATACAAAAATATATCCTGTAGCTATATATATAGATTTAGAAAAGTATTCAGGTTTCATTTTGAAAATTTAATTTAAACCCATTTATTAATATACATCACAGTGTAACTGCAAAGTTAAGTGCCGATCCAGATTAAATAGTGTTATTTAGATAGATCTGTCTGTCTACAAGCTTCAAAACTACAAAACAAGTATGTCTTATTAGAGTAAATTGTTTTAAACCACAAAGGACATCAGGAACTGCAATTAACATTGATTAAGTATTTGCTTGGAGGTGTGATTCTAATGAGACAACTATAAAATCTCTAATGTATTTTTACCTATGACATTTCAGGATCTTGTTGCATCAGCATTTATTATTTGTTCTGGTACATATTTATAAATACAAATGATACTACTACAATCTATCAGGTCATGTATTTATGAGAGTTATAGTGTAAAATTGTAAGCAATCCTGCATTGAATAATGCAACACTACACTGTTCATGCATTTAAAGTTTTTAATACTTCAGATTATAAAATTTTAGCCCTTATACTGCGAATATAAAGTATACAAAAAAAAGGTGGAGAAATATCAATATTGATATGGTACTTTCAATTATATTTGAGTTCTTTATCTTCATTGAAGACTAGAGGAGTTACTGTTAGTAATATTTCATAACTTGTCAAAGGCTAATCAAGAAATGCACTGATATCAAAACAGACCTTGCCATTGGAGCTTTTTATCTTCAGGAAATGTAGAGTTGTAACATTCATTTATTCATATGCATATGCATATGGATATGTAAATGTATATTCATATATGAATATATATCTAAGTATATTTATATAAATAAATATATGTATATAAGTAAATAATATGTATGTATATATATGTATATATATATGTATATATATTTGTATATATATTTATATACATATTTGTATACATATATATATATATATATATATATATATATATATATATATATATATATATATACATATACACACATAAATATATATATATATATATATATATATATATATATATATATATATATATATATATATATATACATATATACACATAAATATATATATATATATATATATATATATATATATATATATATATATATATACATATACATATACATATACATATATATACATATATATATATATATATATATATATACATATATATACATATATATTATATATATATATATATATATATATATATATATATATATATATATATATATATAACATATATATACATATATATATATATATACATATATATATACATATATACATACATATTATTTATTTATATACATATATTTAGATATATATTTATATATGAATATACATTTACATATACATATGCATACACATACGCATATGCATATGCATATGCATATGCATATGTGTATGCATATACATATGCATATACATATACATATACATATACATATACATATACATATGTATATATATATAGATAGATATATATATGTACATAAACATATGCATATACATATGCATATAGACACGTACACATACAATTACATGCACATGTACAGGTACAGGTACAGGTACAGGTACAGGTACAGGTACCCGTACCTGAACCCGTGTCTGTGCCTGTACCTGTACCCGTACCCGTACCCGTACCCGTACCCGTACCCGTACCCGTACCCGT
>BOPN01000178.1:80000-82500 GCA_017312705.2 Penaeus japonicus
TTAAAAGTTTCTTTCATTATCTTTATTTTCCTAACGGAAAAGTAAGGATCTAATTCATTCGTGAAATCGTTTAGTATATTTAGAAAAGCCTGAATACTGTTTGTTGTTTTTAAATCATTCGTTTGAAGAACCTGATGCCGAGAAAGTTGATTCGATGGACTGCGGTGAACTCATCGATTTACTGTTTTACATAATTGATCGTGTGAGTAATTCTGGCGATTTACGAAAAGAAAGTAATAAAAAATACCAATTACTTACGGGATATCAATACTATTGACAGACCTCGACTAGACCCTCCCTAGATACAAGTACAAATGGATTTTATGCATTAGCCTTGTGTCGAAAAATGTCAGTGATGCAGATCGTTAATACTGAACGCGAACGAGGTAGTTTGGGCTTCATTTCGAGCATAATAATTGTAGTTCAGATCCATTCCTTAAAAAAAAAAAAAAAAAAAAAAAAAAAAAAAAAAAAAAAAAAAAACGGCTTCTCTCTCTTCCACTAAATGTTACGGCTTGCTTGTCTCTCGGCACCAGTCCAATGAAATTGCACCAGAGGATATCCGGAGCCAAGTTGTTATCTCTAAGTGGCATTACACAGCACTAAAAAAACATTTAAATTCTAGCAACATAAATGTAATTTTTATCTCCCGATAAGTGGCTGAAGCTGAGAGGAGGCCAGGCCCCTAGGTGGTGGGAAAGCAGATGCTAATAATCAGAATAAAGAATAGTAAACAGACAGTAAGAGACAGAGGTGCGACATTGAGAAATGACCTAGCAATAGATGTCGCATTCAGTGCAGGTTCTGAAATGCATGTAACTACAGACATGCGTTTATTACCACAAGATCTGTCATCATAAGCACACACACACACACACACACACACACACACACACACACACACACACACACACACACACACACACACACACACACACACACACACACACACACACACACACACACACACACAGACACACACACACACAGACACACACACACACACACACGCACACACACACAGACACACACACACACACAGTTTTGTTAAAAATCATAATGAAAAGGAGGATAGTAATGATGGCTAGTGTGACTGTGGTATTCGTAATGGTAATAAAATGATAACGATAGTAGGGATAATGATGATAATGATGATTGTATTAATGATTATGATAATGATAGTATTAATGATAATTATTAAAACGATGAAAATGATACTGATGAAGATAATAATGACAGGAGAAATGGTGACGATGACGATAATAATTATGCCAATAGTAATAATATTGATAAAAAATATAATGATACTAGTAATGATGCTAATAATGATAATGATAATAATAGAATAATGGTAACAATAATAATGATGATAATGATAACAGTGATAATGATAATGATCATAATGATAATGATAATAACAACAATAATGATAATTATGATAAAGATAATGATAATAAAGATTATTCTAATTTATTCATTAATCTGTCATAAAGCTATCACCATCTTAACAGGTCCGAGCTTGGACACTGCTTGTATGTGGTAACGTGGCCTAGGGTGTGAAGAACACGACAGGAACAGCTTTCTTGGTTTATTGCTAAGGTTGAACAGTAGGACGTTGGAGTGAGGGCTCCTCCTCCCCCTCCTCCGAGGTGTTGCTCCTCTGCTCCCCGAGAGGAGACTCTCTACCACAATGTGTGATTTGTGTCAGGATGTGTGTGAATCACGTGTTTTCTTGTGACATGTGACATTTGGAATGTGATGAAGGAAGTGTTGCATCAATACATAGCTCTTACAAAGGGAAAGACAAACAACACTGTTATGTCTGGCGTGAGAGGGGTAGACAGATGGGTGAAGCAACATATTCTCTGGAATATGATTCCTAATGTCTCAAATGTTGTGTCGCGGCTTCCCTCGATGTTGCCCGCTCGATTCCAAATCTCAATCAGTCAGTGAATCAGTTTTACTTTGTGAGTGCATTGTAATATTGTGATTGGCTAATATCACACTTTCTGTAAGTCTATAAAATATAAAATTTGAATCTAAGTTATATCTACTTCAATCAGAGACACTGAGTCTAATGTCGTTCAAATAATTCCTATCGTTGATGGTGTTATAATATGGTGCTCCATGGTTCATGTATATGCAGCCATTATTAGGTAATCACACACGTAGCTTAGGTACAAGGCGTTTTTTTGTGATCGTATATGATTCTTGATTTAGGAAGCTAGGAGTTAGTGGGCCATTGCGTCTCATTAAGAGAGGATAGTTATATAAGAAAGAAAGAAAGAATACATATGAAAAATATGTAAGTAACCCACACACAAACGTTTTTTTTCCTGCTGATAAGGGTACTATACTGGCCAACGGGGGCTTGAGGGTAATGGATGAAACCTAGTTGGGAAATAAAGTTTGAAGAAAATTGCTTTACGCATCCTGTACGCTTGGTAGATATGGTAGATTAACTATCGCTTTTGAGGACTTGATTTCAGCTCTAACAGTC
>BOPN01000178.1:105000-107500 GCA_017312705.2 Penaeus japonicus
ACTTCAACATATGGCTTTGCTCCGATAGCTTTGGGCATGCGCCGCACACCCACACAACCCGCATGGCCGACACCGCGCAGCATGTAGCAGGTGTCGTGTGGGCGGGAGTTCTCTTCCGTTATGTTATCGCTCTGTCTCGTATTCACATAGCTGTTCCCTTCGCATTTCTTCTCCGTATTCGACTGGATCAATGAAGGTTTTACGTTTGCAGAATCATCAATAGTTCCAGAAACTGTGTATTTTGCCTGTAAGACTTGGTTGCCATAAAAACACTTAAACACACACACACAAACACACGTGCACAAACAAACACATTGTCTTTAGGCTTTGTTCATATATATATATATATATATATATATATATATACATATATATATGTATATATATATATATATATATATCTGTGTGTGTGTGTATACATATGTATATATGTATATGTATATACATGTTTTATATATTTTATGCTATATATAATATATATATATATATATATATATATATATATATATATATATATGCGTGTGCGTGTGCGTGTGCGTGTGCGTGTGAGAGAGTGTGAGAGAGAGAGAGAGAAAGAGTGAGAGAGAGGCGAGAGAGAGAGAGAGAGAGAGAGAGAGAGAGGGGGGGGGATCAGAGAGAGATCTCTATCACCCTGATAGAGAGATATAGATAGAGAGAGAGAAAAATATATCAACAGTGGAAAAAAATAATATATGCGCGCGTGTGTGTGTGTGTGTGTGTGTGTGTGTGTGTGTGCTGTTGCGCCAGTTCATATCACTGTAAGTTCTGTCTCCTGTTGTGAAATTCTGAAATCCTTCTACCTCTCTTCATAAATCCTTTAAATCTTCATGCTATACGGATCGAATAGTAGAATCAAATAGTTTTCAATCTACGGTGATTTCTTGAGTATTGGCTGGACACGGTTTTACATCATGGTTTATAGTTTCTGATGGGATGGATTCTTGTGGAGGGAAAGAGGCAACCATTTCCAAGAGAGTTCCTCATCCTCTTTTACGCTTTTGGCTTTTCTTTTGTTTATAATTTTATAATGAATGTGCAAAGAGCGCCACGAGTTACACACTATTATACTGATTCAGATTGTTATAGGGTTTTCATATTGCATTTAGCTTTTTTATTGGTCGCTTTGTCTCGTTATTCTTAAAGCTAGTTTTCTTTTGTCATGGCAACTTTACTGGCAACTTTACTGTGCGTGTATTTTTGTGTTTCATCTGCAAATGAACATAATTTTTTTCTCCGATTTTTCGTGCTTGCACGTGACTAATGCATCTTCGTTCATGAATTGATCAATAGTTAAGAACACGAGGCAAGTTATGATAACGGTAGCCATGGAACCTCGAGTTTCTACTAACATCAATGATATCAAGGCTGACATGTCCGCATTTTGACGCATTCGTTCTACTACCGTGTAACCAATATACATCTTTTCTTTCTTGAACTCATGCTGTCGTATATTGCCCTGGAGAGTTCGTTTTCACATGCGCCGATGATTCTGTGCCAACAAATTCCCATCGGTTCAGAGCGCCAGCCAATGACTCTGCTTTGCTCCAAGTCGAAGATCTTCGGCGTAACACAAGCCTACGCGTTTTCCAGTGTGTCTGCAATTTCGCACGGAAGAATATGTCTGTCACGTGGCTCTCCTTCTAAGGTTTCACGGGAAACCTCTTGAGTGACGGGCATAGGTAAATTGCGCTATGTTGCTCTAAATGTCCATGGGGAGTAAGTGGGGAATGCTTGAAGTGAGATAAAAAGGGAATTGTAGAAGTCGTCGGAAGATGATTTGTCTGACGGGAACAAGAAAGGAAGAGGTGTGAGGGTTTGTAGGACGATGAGGGACTTGGGTGTCTCTTCATTAGTCCGTTTGCGACAAATTTCAAATAGTAGGGAGGCGTCAGTTTATCCAGACAAATAGGTATGTGTGTCTGAACTTAGATCATGTAGAGATGTGTAAAACTCAACACAGCGGACAGACCGAAAAACAAGACGAAATGCGTCTTGGAAAATATATCCCGACGTTGACCTCAATTTTGGACTTTGTGTCGCCTAGTTTTGAAGTGCTCCATGTTTACTACTTTCTAACATGCAGCCGGATGGCAGGCAAGCAGTGCGTGCGGGAAGGGCGTTGTATGCTTTTATACTAGTTTCTTTGTGAGGAAAACGTGTATCTACTTATATTATTTGAAATAATAAAAAATTACTTCTGATAATGACTGTCCTTATTCGTGAGCTTGAGTATGAATATTTGCATGCATGGATATAGATAGTATGTGCCCTACATATGCTGATGATATATTTCGATATGCCTGCATTTGATTCAAGACAAATCAAATGGTATCCATCTCTGTCCGTAAAATTGTCCTTAATGGTAATATTGTGAGAGTTAGCACGTATACATCCTTCTGGAACATGATGAGACAGTTTTCGGTCTTCGTCATGTATTATCCCCCAGTACACTCTGAGTCCTGCACTGCACTTCACTTGT
>BOPN01000178.1:112500-115000 GCA_017312705.2 Penaeus japonicus
CTATAATTATTATCGTCATAATAATTATCATCATTATTTTTTATCATTATTCTCATAATAATTATTATTATTATCATTATCATCATAATAATTATTATTATCATTATCATTATTATTATTATTATTATTATTATTACTATTATTATTATTATCATTACCATTATTATTTTTACCATTACTATCATTGTTATTATTATCAAGGTATCGCCATCATGATCACCACTAGTTTGGATTCAACTCACCCAAATCTCAACCAAATCTCAGTGAGTGTGTTAAAGGCGGTTTTCTCGCATTTCATTGCCGGGCTTAAAATTCCAAAGAAGGTTCTGCGTCTGCCAACTTCAAGCCTTCTATCGAGTTTGGAACGTGTACCGACCGACCTACGAAACCTTGACTTACATAACTTACATAAACAAGAGGCTCACTGTGTTTGTTTTGCTCTACTTTTACGCGGTTTGGGCGAGTATTCGAGGCTGCTTATGCTTTGCTGTTCATTGTTTGTTTCCAATGGTGTTGCTGTTAAGCTTGTTTAGTTATGCTGGTGTCCTTATTTCGCATACAGGTAATAACTCTTGAGTTACATTCAGGAAAGCTACTGTAGTACTGTACGAAACGTAGACGGTTATAAATACCATGTAGCACTCTTGCAATGCCAGCTGCTGGCTCAGAGTCAGTGGTTCGTGAAAAAACGCAGTTCCTTTTAGCCTTCGATTTTTTTTCTTTTGCTGTAACAACACAGACAAACACACATACACATACACCCACATCCACACCCACACAAATACACACAAACACACACACACACACACACACACACACACACACACACACACACACACACACACACACACACACACAAACGCACACACGTGGATTAGAAGCACATCGAAACTGCTCACCAAACTCTCAAAGCTCCTTGTGAATTTCCTTTGAAAAGTCAATCAATGTTCGCTCATCTATTGCTCGTTCTTCTCATCTCGCTTTATTGTTTTCTCGTTCTCTTTTTCAACCTTTATTCCATCTAGCTGTCTGTCTCTTTTATCCTCTCATTCTTTCTTTCTTAGTCCCCCGTTTCCACTCCCTCCCTCTTTCTCTCTTTTTGGCGTTTTTAATGGTTTAATATTTATTTTTTCCTATATTCATGTTTTTTTTCCCCTCAACACATACTCTAGCAAAGCCTTATTGTACTTTAAACTCTAGTGAACAACCATACCTTCTACTGCTTGGTACTCCAAATGCTTAGCCATTTGTTATCTTTCATTATTCTCTACAACCTTTCTTTGCTTTGCCTTTCGAATTGAATTTCTCCAAAGGTTGATTTTCAGTGACCTTTTGTAATATTCTTTTATTCCTATCTAGTGGAACTTAACATGACTCATCGCCTAAAAACTGTGCAACGTGATATATTTTATTTCAAATAATACACGAACTAGGCATTTTCATTTGTTTTTTAGTTTAGTTCTTTATTTACCACACTGGTTAACTGCACAGGCATGAGCAAGCTTTGATACATTGATGTAGAGTTATGACATTTTTGATAACACTGTAGTACATATTATGGTAATGATTATATTCTCTAGTATATCAATTGTGAAAAGACATTTGATAAATGTTGTAATAGGATATCACATACCAAATTTCGGATATAGCATAACTACATCTTCTAGTACAGTTGATGATATGAAATGATTATATAACTCTGCATACCTCATGCTAAGTGGCCTGAAAGGCTGTATCATAGGGCACTCTGAGATGTAATGTTCAAGTGTTCGTTTATGCTCTTCGTTGCAAAGTCTGGATTTAGTTTCTTCTACATTGCATTCAGAACTGACCTGCCAATACATTCAGTATCTGTCTGATTCTTACAGTCACAATATCACATTGTTCTTGCCTTATATGAACCATAAATGAATCTCTCCTTGAAAACTGGTCAAAATGTTTTATGCTACAGCTTTCAGGCCTTTGAGAGTTTACCAGTTCCATCTAGTCCTCTCTGTTGGAGGTTCTTATTATGTGTGAGATCCTAGCAAGAGGTATGACAAAGTCTATATCCACACTTTGCTTATCACATGCTACTCTTGCTAGGCGATCAGCATGATCATGTTTAGCGATTCCAACATGCGATTGTAGTCACACAAAATGTATAACATGGCCCCGTTCCTTGGCGCGATGTACATTTATTCTTATATCATTTACGATATTGTTAACTCAAGGTTCAGGAGTAATTTTCTGCAACCCGCAGAGTGCTCTCCAGGCTCCATTTTCAAATGGTATTCGAATCAGGCAAACGATTACCGTAGATTTATATCAGAGGCGTGCTGTTATTTAATTAAGGAAACGTGATGTTATGAAACTTTTTGAACGTACTGTTTTTTGTGCGTGGCTAGAGGAAAAATAGTCTCAGTTGAGAGTTAGTAGCCGTCTAGTTGCTACCAACATATAAATTGTCAATGATGAAAATAGTCTTCAGAATATTCTTGCATATCATGGCATCCTTGTA
>BOPN01000178.1:120000-122500 GCA_017312705.2 Penaeus japonicus
TCTTATCAGGATCTGTAGTAGTAGAAAAGACTGACCAGTTACTTTGGATACGGATCAAACATGTCTTTTTATTTTATATAAATAGTATGTTTAATGAACTTTTTTAAATGATGAATATGCCAACATATACTATACCCCAGACCATCTAAAAATACAAGACATAACATGGTCACAGTACTGCTTATTATCAGTTTCCAGAAACAGCTTTCGTAATCTTTTTGACGAGTTGATTTAAGTTCAAGGATGTTTAGATATCTCGACTTCCAAGTTCTTTCTTTCGTGTTAAGTGTTTGCGTGTCGCTTATGTAAGGAAACGCCCGCCACGATGTCCAAACATGACACGGAACCGCTTACAAAATGTATCAAAATGTTCTACGTGTGTAGCCTACCCGTGGAACAAACACATAAAGAACTCGGGTGGCAACACAGTGGAACTTCTAAAGATTGCGCTTATGACATTCATCCAGTCATGGAATTAATGAGAAAATAGCTGGAATTACAAGCTTTAGACATTGTGCTCTGTCATGGTCAGTTTAAAAAAATAGTAGATAATAACTATAATGTGGGGGGTGTTATTAATCCTTTGAGTTCGTTGTACAAATTATGGACCCAAAGAAGCTGGAAGAGAAAATTGACACGTGTACGCAAATGCTGCGCTCCCTTTCTGACGATGAATGAAAAGTGTCCTCTGTTATTTCCAAGAATATTGCGACTGAAAGTTTCGACTAATAGATGAACTACCGCGAATCTAGTGGAGAGAAGGGGTTCTCGGAACTTGATCAAACGAAAGAAAATTAAAAAAAAGGCAATGATTAAAGTCCCTCTCACGACAAGCTGAATGAAATCAACACATTACAGCCAAGCGCGTATTTAGAACATATACCTAGGTCCAGAGTAACAAACACTATCAAACACAATAGATTTTTCCACAAGAGAGACTCAAAAATAACCCAAATAAAGCTTCAGGCGGAGCGCTCCGGAGAACCACAAATTTCAAGGGAGTATGTGACCCGAACGCCTCCCGGTCACCTTCATGGAGAGGAGTAGCAACTGCAGATATTTCAACATTCATGGCAATTTCGTACTTCCGTATTTGACTAAGTGGTTTTCTAAAGTATCAGTTGCTTGTTGATGATGATGAGCAGTGTTAGCTATCGTTTGAATTTAATATTGTCATTATAACCATACTACTGGAATACCGTTATACTGGTAGTGATATTGCTGTTACTGATTGCGATAATAATATCAATAATGATAACGATAATAATCATAATGATGATAATAATGATGATAATGATAAGGATAATGATAATAATGTGAATTAGGTTAGATATGGAATAACTAGAAAAGATCTTCTCAACTTAAAGAACTCAATAATAATGATGATAATAATGATGATAAAAAAGGATATTAAACATCGCAGTAATAACGATAATGATGATATTAATAATCATGATGATTTATTATAACAATAGTATTGCTGCTAAAGAATAATGATACTAATGATGACAATACTAATGCTAATAAAGATAATGAATATGATATTGATGGTAATATTACAAAAACAATCCTAATAATAGCAACAACAAAAAACAACAGCGACAACAATAAAACAATAATAGCAATAATTACTACCCATAATGATAATAACAACTCTTAAAAGGATGATGAATATTAGTGTTAGAGCGACTGATAGCGATGGATATACCCAGTCGTAATCAAACAATACTATTACGAATTATAACAAGTATTAACATTATGGCCATAGCCACAATCCTTCTCACAATCACCATCTACACCCATCAGCATCACCGTCACCATCATCGCAGTGACCGACACAACAACATCACAACACAAACCATGAATAGGAGAACACCATAATAGTAGGTTGAGAGTGACCGAACCTTGTGCCAAGACCGCAGGAGCAAAGGCAATGTTCTTTAGAGAGCACTAACCCAAACGTTTATTACTGCGCGCTTTGCTGTGTTATTTTTAGCGGGAATTTTATTCTCAACCAGCGTTGTCAGTCTTTAATTCAGCGGTAAATGTTATTTGAGCGAGAGATGGGTTAAAATTAGGTATGTTTGTCTAACCAGGTTTGAAAAAGGCTTAATTCTTTGACACGTGGGTTGGGTGTTGGCAGGAGATATTATTCGCTCCCTCTCTCTGTCTCTGTCTCTGTCTCTGTCTCTTTCTCGCTCTGTCTCTGCCTCTGCCTCTGCCTCTGTCTGTCTGTCTCTCTCTCTGTCTCTGTCTCGGTCTCTATCTCTGCCTCTCTCTATCTCTGTCTGCCTCTCTCTCTCTGTTTCTGCCTCTGCCTCTCTCTGTCTCTGTCTCTGTCTCTCTCTCTCTCTCTCTTTCTCTCTTTCCTCTCCATGGGCACTTCCTTTATCCTTTTCTCGAATAACATTAATGAAAGGAGACAAGGAGATAGAGAAATAAATAAAGAGAGAAATGGAAAAAGAGAGAAAAAGAAAGAAAAAAAAAGGAAACAAAGAGA
>BOPN01000178.1:130000-140000 GCA_017312705.2 Penaeus japonicus
ACACCAATGCTACTGCTACTACTACAACTATTACTACTTATAATAACTAACTATATCAAACTCTCTTCTTTTTTTCTTCTTCTCCTTCTCCTTCTCCTTCTCCTTCTCCTTCTCCTTCTCCTTCTTCTTCTTCTTCTTCTCCACCTCTTCCTCCTCCTCCACCTCTTCCTCCTCCTCCACCTCCCACCTCCACCACCTCCCACCTCCTTCTCCTCCCACCTCCTCCCCCTCCCCCTCCACCTCCTCCTCCACCACCTCCTCCTCCAACAATTCGAGACGTCACAAGATCTTCCACGTTATCTCGAGTGTCTCAGTCTTACAATCAGACGGAGAGAGACACACACGCGATTAAAAGAGTGTCCATTTTATTTCCATTTTATCTCTTTATCTTTTTTTTTCATTCCAAGGCGATTATGAAGACAGAGAGAGAGAAAGAAAGAGAGAGAGAGACAGAGAGAAAGAGAAAAACAGATAGAGAGATAAATAGATAGAAATAGATAGATTGATTGTTAGATCGATAGATAAATAGACAGAAAGAGAATGAGATAATGAGAAGGGGAGAATACTGATCATCAATATTCACCCCTTATGACAATCATGGTTCCCCATAGTATTCCTCATCCAGCCTATTTTTATTTTTTTCAGCCCAAACTCGTTACTCTTTTTTTTGTTTTCACTCATATTCGAACATTTAACCGCTATGTTATTATTTAAAGCCACACGCCGAAGTGGGCCCGGGTGAAGACGAAAGAGATAAAAATGTCACCTTAGAAATGTTACCCCTAAAAAAAAAATAAAAAAAAAATAATAACGTTGGTAGAGAAATATATATTTTTGGGGAGAGAAATTGTGATGCGTTGTTTTTTTCTTTCCGTGTTGGTCAGTGTGTTGTTGTCTCTCTTGAATAGCGTAAACGTAGAGTCATGTTATGGTGTTGGTGGAAGGCCAGTTGTGAATATGTAATTGAGATTTGATGACAGTTTTTTTTTAAGCTCCGGAGATATTATTGCTTTTAGTATTGCAGTTGTTTTTGTCGTTCGTTTTATTGTCATTATGCTCTGTTTTATACACTGCTGTTGAGGTTATCATTATCATTATAATGATCGTAATAGTAATCATAATAGTGATAATCATAATTTCAATCATAGTAGTGATGATAATGATAATAATGATAACGATTTTGATTATAATAATAATGATGATTATGGTAATGCTATTATCATTATCAACAATACTACTACTACTGCTACTACTACTATTATCATCATTGTTATTATCATCATTATCATTATTATAACTATTTAAGTTTTTTTATTATTATATGCTAATAATATCAGTACAATAACGATAATCATTACGTAATGAACCAGTGATGAGGGAGGTTCACGGGTGATCCAATGAATAAATCCGTAATAAAACGTAATACGAATAGCAACCAGAAGATGATACTCTGCTTTCATGTTAGTCACTATCACCGGCATAAACAGAGTCACTGTACCTTTCTCACGACACCCATGAGCACTAACACAGGCACATGTCAAGGAAGCTCTGACAGCTGTTTGACGTCTTTATGATCTGTCTTGGGTGTCTTTAGCGAGGTGTAGATTGTGGGTGATTTCTCAAGACACTCTACACTAATTATGATCGTAATAACGGGAATGATACTGGGATAACTACAGTAATAATAATAATGATAGTGATTATGGTGATGGTAATAGTGGTAGTGGTAGTGGTGCTGGTGATGATGATGATGATGATGATGATAATGATGATGATGATGATGATGAAGAAGAAGATGAAGATGAAGATGATGATGATGATAGTGATGATGATGAAGAAGAAGTAACAAGTAGATGAGTATCAGTAATGAACCGAAGGAAGACAGAGTATAAAATAAGATATGAAAGAACAAAAATAGTAGGAAACTTTTGGTCATGAATGAAGTAGGATTTGTATGCTATTCCATCGATCCTGAAACAAAAAAGTGATATGTCAGAATCCCACAGAAATAATTATGAGGAAGACGGAGTTTAAAATAAGATATGAAAGAACAAAAATAGTAGGAAACTTTTGGTCATGAATGAAGTAGGATTTGTATGCTACTCCATCGATCCTAAAGTAAAAAGTGATATGTCAGAATCCCATAGAAATGATTATTCAGTCATAATAATCCCATAGAAATTGTCAGTCATTCCTGCTGCGCAAGATGGGCAAGATGACTTACACATGGCATATTGCACACACTACTAGGAAACAAATAAGCAACACTTGAATATCGGTATAGGATATAGCAGCCGCATGTTGTTTTTTTACGGCCATATCCATAGTCCTGTGTCTTTGCCATGGTCATCATGATGAAACGACAATCGTGAGGTGCGAAGGACGGTGACGATGCCATGATACTTTTAATTTTTGTCCACTTGCCTTCGTCAACCATCCGCTAGACGAAGGAAATGGGAATCGTTCCAATACTATTTCGTGAAAGGTTTAAGGATAATGCGAAGACGACGGCGAAGAACATGGGGCGAAGATATTTAGGGGTTCGACTTTGAAGGTGTACGATGAAGCATGTTTGTGACGTCATTGAAGCATCCACTGTGTTCGTATCCGTAATTAGGATGCAAGTCAGTATCCTACATCATGCATGATACATGATGTGCGCATGAATCTAATGTACTCTGAAATCAGTTTTTATTTTTAGAAAGATTAAGGAGAGAGGGGAAACGAGGAAGAAAAACTGCAAAGTAATGTAATCTGATAATTCTGAACGTAATCAGACACAATAAAGGCATTCGGATTTTACAATACACGTGATACGCGTTTTATTGAACAAAAGTAGTAAAGTAATTACATTAGAGTCACTGGCGCATACCAGTTTATCGGGAAATACACTGACACCCTAGCCACCGTGGCAACCATACACTGACCATTATATACGGTAAGTGATTCAGCATTTTTGAGGGTATGGAACATTTGGTAGTCTGTCTCTGTTTCTCTCTCTCTCTCTCGCTCTCTCTCTATCTCTCTCTCTCTCTCTCTCTCTCTCTCTCTCTCTATATATATATATATATATATATATATATATGTATGTATGTATATATATAACTTAAGTAACTACTCTCATAAAGAGAAAAGGGGAAGGCATACCGCATTGATATCCAAGGGTTCTTGACATAAAGTAGAATGCCCAACCAACCATCGGGGAAGTAGCGAGGAGGCCCGAGGGCTCGGAGAAGGTTGGATTCTCGCCAGCAGATAAAAGTGTTTGGAACCCAGAGAAGCACCTTGCTGAATGTTCATGGTTCGTGCGTTACGCCGTGTGCTAATATTTGATCGCACAAGCAGCTCTTTGCGCTATGATGCGAAATTGTGCGTAGATATTCATTTGCATGGTGATTTCACATAATATTTGTGAATAAGTAGTTCTAGAATAAATGTTTCGCCATTGAGTATCAACCTTCGGAAAAGAATATGAATTTACATAGTCTTTGAATACGTATTTACACAACAGTGTAGAGTTTCCAGGCATTTTACTATACAGGATAAACGAAATGTGAATATATATAAGATTATGCTTCAATATCCTGTGGAAATATTCATACGTCACACCGGTTATTTTTCCACAAGAGGCAAAAATAACGAAAAGTATAACCGGTAACCATGGTCTTGTTTTCCGAGGTCGAGTAGCATCGAGCAGCGGGCACCCTCTAAGTAGCCTACAAGTAACCCAGGTTTGGAACCTGGAATCGCAGAGCAGACGGATCGGACACACCTGACGCGTCGTCTGTTGTTTACGTTGTTCAAAGAGACTGATATTCTGAGCTTCTGGTAGGTTGAAAGAAAACAAAAACAAAAATACACAAGAGTGCACTTAAACTAGGATGTAATGAAGTTCCCTGTAGCAAGCAATGAGATATTTTAGTATCTCGATTTCAGTTTTAGATTTGTTAGTTTGGAAACGTGTAGCAGATAGTGGCGGAAAATTTTCTCTTTGCTTATTTTCTGAAAGAAAAAAAAAATGTACTCGGAAAGGTGGAAGTGCAGAATTTTAATCCTAAATGTATAGGCTATGAGAGTTTGAAAATGTGAATTAGTGGTGTTACGCGTAATTACAAAAGCTGAGGACGATAGTTAATATATAGTAGGATGTAGGCATTGCAAATACTTTTGATAGAACTGACCTATTAGGCGTACATTCCCTTGTTTCTAGCAAAATCATTGTAAAGCTTCGATATTCTGGGGAAAGCGACATTATCCGGGAAAATTATTAACTAATTGCATGTCTCTCGTTGCAAAATAATCTTGACTTGTGAAATTCATACTTCATGCACTGTAAAAAGTTCCACTTTTACTCAGTTAATAGTTGTTAACATCAATACTAAAGAGTGCCGCAATTTAATCCGTGTAATCCAGATTTATTCTGCCTTCCTTTGTAAACAACACATTATCTAGTGCATCATCCCCGTCCTACCTCCATCTATTTATGTGGTGTCACTACTACCTGTAGCATCTGTATAGTTCATGTTTCCCTCGTTTTCGTCCCTCACACCGTAGAAACCTCATCTGACAACAAAGAATACTTGTGAACGATAAGGCATAAAGTGTCCGTGAAATTCGCTCCGCCGTCAAAGGGCAACCGCCACCATGGATCTCGCCAAAAGCCACGAACCTGTGAAGAAAAATGTGATGGACTTCGAAGAGATCAACGACGCTCTGGGACCTTTTGGAAAGTACCAGAAGTTCGTGTTTTTCCTCGCATGTTGGGGATCGTTTATGCCTGCCATGGTCGTGGTATGCATGACCTTCGTTGGCAATAACGTGGACCATAGGTGAGTTGACGCACATAATCTTACCTAGGGTTTTGGTGACGGAAATACATATTATGACTTGGTATGTACATGGCTTGTGCTAGTTCTCCTTTACATACAGAGCCGAAGAATGATTATCTTTCTGGTAGGACCATGGTCTTGGTAGGCCATCAGATGCATATCGAAAGATTTAGCTGTGCCGTTTTTAGAGCTACAGCAATGATAATTACGAGTGAGGTTGTGTCTGATTCTCTCTAGGAAGTAGAAATGTATTCGAACTGCATTTATAGCAAGGCCGTCGATTCTGTAAAGGAACAAATAATACAAACTAATTTTAGACAGATTCAGTAAGGCACAAAGCATTCTCAAGACCATGCTCTCGTCTGCGGTATTTGCGAAGGACGCTCGCAATATTTGGGTTAAGAATCCTGAGTTAAGACAAGAAGTATAAACATTGGGAATGTTGTGTATATACTCTCACTAGAATTAGAAATAAAATGTAAAGGTTGTTTTCATGGTGAACGTTTAGGAAGAACCTGTGTTAATATATATATATATATATATATATATATATATATACATATATATATATATATATATATATATAGTCCATAATTAAAAGCGTGCCCCATAATCCCATTTTCTCTAAGTGCATTCTTTTACTCCTGCATTGGCATATATTCACATCAATGAGACAGAAATGAATATTGAATAATCAATGAAAAAACGGAGTAACCATTTGGGAATTTCTCGAACAATCTTTTGTGCATTGTTTGCATAATCGCTTCCTCTATTAAGTTCATGTACATGTACATTATATTATTACTCATCATCTGACATCCTGATTGTCGTATTCCGGTGGGTGTCACCTTATCCTTACAGCGGGGTTTCCACCGCGACAGGTTTTGTAACTTGCCTCACAAGACATCTACAAACGAAGTTCATTGTTATCGCCCAAAATATATGCAAAGAAGCGTCTCGGTGGCTATGCCTGTGACTTCGTGAAAGGAAAATATGCACGGGCATGACTCGCCTATACAATAGTATTGTAACAAGCGGGCATTGCTGACAAAACCTTCCAGATGCTTTCGTTCTATAACAGACGGTCAGAGGGAAATAGCACAAGGGAAACCGAGCCTTAGACATCCGTGCCCTTGTGGTGTGGTGTGGCTGACAATTACGACGTCCCTTATGACATCGGTGAAGTCGAAGGTAGTGTAATGGTGGTGTTGTGTGGTGAGATTTATTTATTAGCTTTATTTTCTAGTTCATACTCGTTCCCTTTGTGTATTCACCTCTCTCTCTCCTCATCTCTCTTTCCATCTATGTATCTGTTCATCTCTTTTCCCTTCCATCGCTCTCTCCTTCCCACCCTCCCTTCCTGACCCTTGCCCACCCTCCCTTCCTGACCCTTGCCCACCCTCACCCCCTTATCTCTCGGTTGTTAGACTAATGTTTTATTTCTAAACCCTTCTCCTATTAACTTATTACGATATTGTCCTTCTGTCAAAGTAAACTACTATAGTCACGGAAGCATATATCGTTCAGGGTTGGAATGCGACCCCATTATCACGTGAAGGAAGATCAGAAGGGATAGAAAGAATACTCACTGGTGAAAGTGAAGGGCAGACAAGTTTGTGACCTTTCACGCTGGCTTTCGCTTCCAGGGGCCTTCTGAATAGCATTTATTATTATTGTTGTTGTATTTACTATTAGGGTACCAGATCCCCCCGTCGCACGTCAAGCAGGTATAGGGGTATAGGTAATAGGTGGGTGATAGGTAATGGGCAAAGCGCAATGGGCAAAGCGTAATGGGCAAAGGGTGTAGAGAGTTTTCCTCACATTGATTGCTACATCTATATGAATAATAAAGGATTCGAATAATTTTTCGTTACCATAATTGTAGTATTTGGCAACGCAGCCGCTTTCGGTAGATTCACCGACCAAGATCCCCCACGTATGTAGCACAAGAAGGGTACACACGAACTTGTAAGTGCCGGAAAGCTACTGTATGGCATAATGCAGGTGGCACTGGTGATACGGTCCATCCTGGCGTGTATACTTGCATTATGAAATTAGCAGACACCCGACGTATTATTTTAATGCGTACTAGCTGATTTTTTGTTCTATTTCACTCCGTAATTCCCATGTTATACGTATCATAATAACCTCTTCTAGTAAGGACCATTTTCTTAGGTATAGGGGAGTATCTGCGCATTAACCCACAGCGGACGGGTGTCATGACATACATGACGTAGGAGCTTTGGCCTGACGACGGGCGTCCTGACGTACATGACGTTCGGGGATTTTGGATCACTGTGCTATTTTATTTTACTATGAAAAAGGAATGAGTGATGATGGCTACTACAGTCATAATTACTATAATTACCGTAATACCGTGCTAGCTTAACGTCCAAAACCTAGATGGCACCACTTTTTCCTAGCACCAGCAAGAGAGAGAGCCTTGAATGGCACCCATCCACGGTCTCTATCTTTATAGAGCGATGACACACACTAAGTTAACGAACTCTTGCTCAAAAGTACCGCCGATGAAGGATGTGCAGTCAGAACGGGAAGAGGAAGATGACTCAATCCATACCCAGTGTCTAAAATTTACTCCTGTGCCAATATGGATGCCTTTCACTGTGGCACTCACAGTCACAAGCACAGGTTTCATTCCTCTTCCTTACCTCTTCTATCTTTATTGTAGGTGGTTATATGTTTCGTATTCGTTCATGACAGCACAAAAATACGAAAAAAATATAGTTGCCTTTTGTCCTCCCATAAAACAGCAATACTTCTATCACACTGAGTATAAAGAAAATAATGATCTAATATGGATAATATACTACAATTTTAGTCTACTGCAGCACTGGTAGAGCCTGTCATATGGGATATATAAGTCTCTAAACTTAATAAAACACACACAAAAAACAAAACACAAAAAACACTCTAATTTTTCAATGAATGATTGAAAGAGAGCGGGAATGTTCAAATTATAATGCTTCAAGCAGTCTCTCTTTAAAATAAAACTTATCCCGGAGGCTGGGCAAGCATATTTATCCCCGTCTGCAATGGGTTAATTCGTGTGTATGTATGTATGTATGTATGTATGTATGTATGTATGTATGACAAGAGTGTTTGATGTATTTACCATTCCAATAAGGATGTGATGATTATGAGGATGAGGGTAATGGTGAGGATTGTGGTGATGATGAAGATATTATAATAATAATAACTATTATTATTGTTATTATTAGAAGTAGTAATGATAATGGTTATAATACTATTGATGATAATCATGAGGATGATCATCACCGTGATCATCATAATGAAAATGCTGAGAACAGTAATGATGTCATTATTTATGTCTTCTGTTGGAGTCACTGTCATTGTCGCGCTACTATTATTACTATCATTATTGTGTCACCGTCAGTGTCACCATTGCTATTTTCCCAACGAATTTGGGTGTTAACTTAAAAATGAAAACCACTCTCGGTATGCCTCATCCCCCCCTCCCCCCACTCCAACTCATATATTATGTTCCCATCAACAATGCTCCGCCTAGGAAACTATGTAACAACTGCAACACTATTTATAATTAATCAGATCTAGACCACTCGCACCCTACCGGCCACCTCATTCCTACCACGCGGGCCTTACCATCCTCCAAACGACACGAAAATATGATTAACAACTGACTCAATAACAAAACAGAACAAGTAATGACCAGCAAGGGGTTACGCCCCCACCTTTTACTTTCTCCCACTAATTCTTCATTTTAGGTAGCTAGCTGCCATCTTAGTTCTTCTCCTGCTCACCTTCTTTCGAGAATCCTGATTCTCTACTTCTCTCTACTACTACTACGGCTCCGCCTAGTAAACACATCTCCCACCCTCCCTCGAATCCCGCCGAGGTAATTTATCAAAATTAAACCCTTTTCGGCGCTCTTTGGGTTCTTCTCACGCTTAACCCTTCAAGGTACCGCTCTAATAACACCCTCTACAGGTATTTTCACTCAGCCAAGGTCACGCCACTGAAACACGTTATCTTGCTCTCTCACTCCCGGTCCCATTGTGCCCCCCCCCCAATATTTTCCTATTTCCCCCTGGCAATATTTTTCTATTTCCCCCTGGGAATATTTTTCTATTTCCCCCTCGCACTCCCGTCTTACTGCATCTTCCCCCTCGCACTAACATCCTAGTTCCCCACTCGCTCTCTCATTCTAGTCCCCCCCCCCCGCACACCCCCCCTACAAACATCTCACTCGCAACACCCATCCTATCTTCAGTCGAAGGGCGTTGCACAGTCTCGCGTGCTTTAGGAAGGCAAAGTCACTCCGGATATGAACACTATGGTCGGTTAAGATAAGAAAACATTATAGCTTATGGTTTATTACTCGGCAATCGTGTATTATGCTACTATTTTTTCTCTCTGCTCAAGAACATGGCAAGTGATATTGACGTTATTTGGAGTCACCGATAACAATGCCCTTGAGAAAAAACTGTTAAGGTGTCGAGGAGCTATGTTGATAAAGGGTATGTACTTGTGAGTAGCGGGTATAAATTGTACATTGAGATAATAGATAATAGGCATGGGAAATCGGCTCTCAAACAATGCTGATTAAATGGCTGTCTCTTTGCTGCGATGGTTTATTTTCTTGTTTATGTGCGGTTATCTGCCTTTTTTCTGAATGTCCACGGTAAGATATGTTATTGCGATGAGCGTATCATCTCTTTGTTCATTTGAAAACCGAACTGGGGCAAGAATTCTGTCGCAGGCGTTGACCGATAAGTTTCTTTTCGTATTAAATGGTAAACTTTATCTCGGGTAATCATTGTAGCACGTGTGAAATTATTCCCCGCGGATTTGATATTCTTCGGCGAGTTAAAAGGGCAGTCAACTAACAATTTATCGCAATAATTTATACGCTGTTGCTTAGGAACCAGCTGAGATCTTGGTGTATAATTACCGGAAATTCTTATCTGCCACGTCATTATTAAAGTGCAAAGTCATCATGATTTTATCAGGGCGACAGTGGCACCATGTAGATACGCTTTCATGTTTTTTTTTTAATTATAAGTGATAGTGTACCTGTCTTATTATCAGCTAGGTTTAGTATCCACGTCCATATTGGCTCTTTGTGGCATAGCGCTTGAGCGGGAAACCCAAGACCTGGTCGTCCTTTGGGG
>BOPN01000178.1:150000-157500 GCA_017312705.2 Penaeus japonicus
AATGATGTAAATGATGTGATGAGTGATGGTAATTAATAATGCAATAAATGATGTTAATACGTAATAGTAATAAATGATGTAATGAATAATGCAACTGATGGCATACTTGATCATGATAATTGCATCTCGTCCCTGAGAATGAAGTTGGTTGTTTAGGTTTTGGTGAAGATATAATCGTGCATTACGAAGTCGAACCTTTTTTTCCGGGTTTAGCAATACCTAGAGAAAAAAAAGTCTGTTTTGTGTTACTGTCCGAGGTCATCTTGGTTCTCTCAGTCACTTCCTGTGTTCGTAGGTTCATGTAAAAAAAAAAAAAAAAAAAAGCTCGAGTACTTGTTTGAAAAATATTGCGTTTGATTACTTGTCACTCAGGATTACCGCGGCTTCTTGTTATGTGCATATGGAGACAACTGTAATTCTAATGTCAACTCAGTCGTTAACCCCTGAGATTTATATAGAACCTTTCTTTTATATCCTCTTGTGGCCATTTTTGTTTTCGATTTAAGGCACGCATTCTGAAATACATCTCACAACGAGCAAAATCAAAACCACAAGCTACGGCAGCTGTTTGAATACTAGCTGATAATTTTGAATCTTTCCAGAGAAATATCGTTTGCATATATATATATTTTTTTTTCAATTTTGGAGTTTACCAGTCCAAGTTTCATCTCCTGGTTGTGCATTCTGTTTTTGTTTTTATCTATTTTTTTTAGGAACGAGGGGTTATGTAGAACGCACATTTCAGACTTCATATTTTATTTGTTGAAGAAGGATTATACGGTAGTTGGCAAACACTGTAGAAACGCTCATTCAGTATTCCCAGAGGCTGCAATGGCTTAGTGACTAACAGGTAATGCCAAACAAGCTTTACATCAGTCGTTTCTTGGCAAGTGTGCAAAAATCGTTGATTGTGAGCCCTGAGTAATTCTTACACTTATGGCCATCCCCGAACCTTGAAGAATCTGGTGAAGGCCACCGGGGGTTAACTGCAGATAGTACAAGCAGCCAATCAGACTTGCGGTACTAATCGCGTTTAGGTATATCATATCATTAAGTACATCTTGATCACTTATCTGATTGTGATGAGTTTAATCTATATGATGCAATAGATGCCCATAAGAAGAGAGGAGCCACAGATGTCAGTGCAGATTTTCGAGTTGGTCACACAGAGTGAATGTTCAGTCTTGGACAACCTTAAACGTAGACGCAACCTGAACACAGAATTCCTCCCTCAAGATGTCGTCCCACCAAATCGACTTCGAGAAAGTTCTCGCGCATATCGGGCCCTTCGGGATATATAGCGTGCAGGTGTATGTGATGGCTTGCATTGCCGCGTTCATGTGCGCTTCTCCGGTGGTCCAGGACGCCTTCGTTGGCTTTGAGAATCCTTACAGGTACAGCAGGAAGGTTAAGCCGTTGAGATGTATGTATCCTGAAGCGGCGGTTGTGAATGATTAATAACGTTCAAACGTTATCGTTGGTAGCCAAGCAGGTGTGTTCATGTGAGGTAAATCAGAAGAGATGTGATATATGGTACTTCATTCAAAATACTACAGACGGTGTATTGTAGATAGATAGTGCTTACCTCGTTATTGCCGTTACTAGTGACATAATTATTATTCTAGATACAATTATTAACGTTAACATTATTAACAATTTCACGATGATGAAGATGAGAAATTCCTCCTCGGCTTACGTAAATAAGAAAAGAAAAGATATCGCGATATTGTGACCGCCAGGTTTGGTTACGGGCTCTACTTTCATGTTGGCGAACACGTATTGTGGAATATCCCAAGTATAAACTGTGCAACGCGGAATATAAGCAAAGACTGATGCACCATATCTAAGAGCACCATGCAATAGAGCTTTTCTCTAAGAGTTGTCTGACTGTTTCATTTCCCCCGAAGTTTTATGAGAGAAACATCATAATCTGAATTTATATTGTAACACAATATCGTTATATATTAGACATTTAAGAGATTTCGTCTGTGCAACGAAATGAATCTCCCTTGCATCAACCTTTTTCCATCTGAACTTCATCAACCTTACGTCGACCTGACAATGCTTCCCTGACACCCTGCAATTACCGACCCTACACTGGGAAGGGAATCGCAGTGCGGCAACGCGTCTTTTGTCTCCTGAGCAGAGGGCCTCAAGGACTCCGGAACTCCGTCTACTCAGACTTGTGTCATTCACTCACTCTATCACTCGTATTTGCTCTCGTATTCGTACCCACACTCTCTCATTTTTTTTCTTTCTTTCTCTCTTTCTTTCTTTCTTTCTTTCTTTCTTTCTTTCTTTCTTTCTTTCTTTCTTTCTTTCTTTCTTTCTTTCTTTCTTTCTTTCTTTCTTTCTTTCTCTGTCTGTCTGTCTGTCTGTCTGTCTGTCTGTCTGTCTGTCTGTCTGTCTGTCTGTCTGTCTGTCTGTCTGTCTGTCTGTCTGTCTGTCTGTCTCTCTCTCACGCACACTTCTATAACAAATATCTCCCTTGGGATAAGATTTTTTGCTAGTAGGCAAGAACAGCCGCTTACGTAATAAAACTACGAGATTCCCTGTAGTACCAAATACATTCAGGGACATTTTTTTGTCAAAATGTAGTTATCTATTTGAATATCAAAAAAACTATCGCGTACTATCATCATGAACGCCTCCCAACCAAAACCGACTATAGTGACGTGGCATCCGGCATTGTATTGCTACGAAGGAGGGACTACTAATCCCTCGCTCCCTTCCCTCAACCACTGGGGTCGTGGGGACACATGACATGCTGGTGGTAGTGGGGGGGACCGATGGTCTTCAGCCAGGCCTCTTCCATCAAACTCGCTAGTCCAGTCTTGCTATTTTTCTTTTTCTCGTTTTGCTTTCACTTTTGTCCGCTCGTCCTCCTGTCGTGTTCGTCTTTTGTTTTCCCTCGTCTCTCATGCCCTTTCTTTGTCCGTTCTATACTTAGATCTCCTTTCTAATTTTCTTTCTTCTTCTTCTCCCTATTGAATATTGTGTGTAGATCCTTTTCATTGTCAGATCGCCTACGTATCGTGTCATTATGAGTCAACCCATTGCTTCCTGTCGCCCACCATTACCGGTCCTTTGACGTTTCTTTTTTTATTCAAGTCTCTCGGTAGTTTTCCATTACATTTAGATTTTTTTACATTTTAGTTTTTCCCTTCACTCCCACGCGACTGATGATTGCAAAACGCCATCGCCATACATCGCAGTAGTATCATGCCACATCAGGCCATCATCTCATACAATACCTGTGCCATAGACCAGGCAACAAAGACAGCGGAAGCTTGGTTCTGTGTCGCATGCAGAGGGACGTTCTCTTCTCGCTCCGATGCTCAAGTAGAACCCTAGACAGGTACTGGACTGAACTGCATGCAACCTTCGTACAACTAAGAACCAAGACTTTTGGAGTGAACGATTTGAGTACCACAAAATTGACGATCATAAAACTGGAAAATGAAAATGAAAATGAAAATAAGTTCCGGATTCGAATACTCAAGGATTGCTCAACGTTCAGACCTGACATTTAGCTGTATTAGTAAAGCCATGCCGCATTTTACAAGCATGGCCCCTAAAGAGGGAGAGTCCATTCTCGGTAGTGTGTTGGGCGGTTGTGGAGGATCTTGGGTTTACCCCGTGCTGCTTCTAAGAAGGAAATGATTATGCGATTTGTCATAAGCCGGTTTACCTTTAGTCATGGAATAATTATGCCTCCGTTATGGGGAATGGCCAATAGATAACGAAACATTTAAAAGAAAAGAAAAGCAAAACAAAGCATAGGTAGTTAATGATAGGTAATTCATAAATATGCTACCCCGTGTATGTGTGTGGTTAAAGCAAGTTTTTACGCGCCAGTTTTATGACCACACTTTCGCTTCACCTCTAGCTAGATCTGCTATACGCTGTATCTAAACTACATGAATCATAAGCCGGGAATATGTTTTGCCGATATTATACGAATAGCATTCATACATGTAGGCTAGTGACTGTGAACAGGCATGGTAGATGTTGATCAGAGTTGCAAAAAAAAAAAAAAAAACTCCCCAGGCTGCTTGCATCATTCATCCCTCACCCTCTGGCCTTCCATCGCCTCCGCTGGTTAGGTTTGTGTCAACACGAGACTTCAGAATCAACGTCTTGTTTCTGAATGCGGAGGCAACCTTGGCCCGGACGCGAAGGATTTTCTCTCTTCTCTCTCTCTCTCTCTCTCTCTCATACGTCACCCATCTCTTCCTCTCTCTCCTACAGCACCCTCCTCTCTTCTCCCTCTCTCACTCTTGCTCTTCTCGCGCTCTGACACAGTCTCTTGCTCTCACTCTCTCGCTCTCTCGCGCTTTTGCTCTCTTGCTCTCTCGCGCTTTCTCTCTCTCTCTCTCTCTCTCTCTCTCTCTCTCTCTCTCTCTCTCTCTCTCTCTCTCCTCTCCTCTCCCTCCCTCCCTCCCTCCCTCCCTCCCTCCCTCTCTCCCTCTCCTTCCCTCTCTCTCTTTTCCAGTGCCTCTTCTCATACTCTTTTCTTTTCTCACTCTCTTTTTCCTCCATTTTCCTATTCCTCTTATTTTCTTTCCACCTCGCCTCCCTCTTCTCTACACGATCTTCCTCTCTTATGCTTTCCTCCCTCCTCTCTCCCTCCCTCGATCCCACCCATGCTCCTTCTCTCTTTGTCTCATCTCACTCCCTCTCCCTCTCTCTTTTTCTTCTTCGTCTTCCGTCTCTCTCTCTCTCTCTCTCTCTCTCTCTCTCTCTCTCTCTCTCTCTCTCTCTCTCTCTCTCTCTCTCTCTCTCCCTCTCTCTCTCTCTCCCTCTCTCTCTCTCTCTCTCTCTCCCTCCCCCTCCTCTCTCTCTCTCTCTCTCTCTCTCTCTCTCTCTCTCTCTCTCTCTCTCTCTCTCTCTCTCTCTCTCTCTCTCTCTCTCTCTCTCTTTTCCAGTGCTTCTTCTCATACTCTTTTCCTTTCTCACTCTCTTTTTCCTTCATTTTCCTATTCCTTTTATTTTCTTTCCACCTCGCCGCCCTCTTCTCTACACGATCTTACTCTCTTATGCTTCTCTCCCTCCTCTCCCCCTCCCTCTCCATCCCACCCATGCTCCCTCTCTCTTTGTCTCATCTCACTCCCCCCTCTCTCTCTCTCTCCCTCCCTCTCTCCCTCTCTCTCTCTCTCTCTCTCTCTCTCTCTCTCTCTCTCTCTCTCTCTCTCTCTCTCTCTCTCTCTCCCTCTCTCCCCCTCTCTCCCCCCCCCTCCCTCTCTCTCTCCTCCCTTCCTTGTCTCCCTCTCTTTCCCTTGTCTCTTCTTGCCTCGTCCTCACCACCTCTTCTTTCCCGACTCTCGTTGCTTTTCTCATTCTTCCTTTGCCTCTTCATCCTCACGTTCTTATCGTCTCCTCATTTGTTTTTTTATTTCGTCTATATTACCTACTACCTTCGCTCTCCCATTCCCTTATTCTCGTTTTCACTCCCTTCTTCCACTTTTCCCAGCGATCAATTTCTTCTCCACCTTAAGATAATTTGTTCTACGACAACCAGGGTGCCGCTGTTCAAGCTGCGTTGTTATTGGCTGACCCTGAAGACGTCGATGTAACAGCGCCTACGCCTTGCTCGTCAGCGTGACGAGAATCCCGTGGGAAATATGAAGCATTTTTGTAGGTCGTCGGTCCACTGGTTTTGCCCTGTTTACTGCGTAGAGTAAAGATATATGGAGAATAATTAAGCAGTGGAATCTGTTTTTTTTAAATTTTGTTTTGTTCTTCCGACTCTTTGTTGAATGTGTAAGCCTGGCTGGAGAAGCTGGATACTATTTCAGACGATTAATAACAAGGTGAAATGACTCGTGAAGTCTTTATATCGAGTTAGGCATAAAGCTTTAGAGTCGATTAATAAACTCCCTATATGAGTAGTAAATACTCTCTTTGAACTTAAACATTTCTATGATCAATTTGATATCTTTTCCTGTTGATAAGGATTTGGCGATAATAGTTTTACATCTCCACTTTATCGCGGTAAAACGAGTTTGTCTTCCAGTAATAGAGAATAACAGTTGAACATCTGACGCAGTTGTTCGTAAGTAATCCGGACATGTTAGAATAAGTCTCTGAGAGGAAGGCTGGAGGGTGGATCAAGGAATTGTCTTGTCGAAATTGTCGAAATATATACCTCTAGTGTAAATAAAAACATCGAATGGAAAAAAAGGAAATCACGGTCCGCATTCAATGGCTCATTCGCGTGTTTCCCTTTTCGTTGTTTTTTTGGGCAGTTTCATCATGTATCCTACATATACCTCTAGTCACATGGACGTTATGATGGCATTATACAAGCTTAGTACTCCACGTACACACTACTGCTATTGGAAAAGAAACAGAGTTGCTAGTTCCAGCAGCTGTTTGCCTATTCTTTGTTCCCGAGGTGCCATGTCATTGTTGATCATAGTATGGCCGCGAAAAAGCGGTCGCGAGACCTTTTTGAATAAAGTCAGCATGATGTATCGAAATGTACATGACAATGTGAAAGCCACGGAAATATGATGATATATATTTGTTTTTTTACGGTATAGCGTGGATGAATAAACCTGAATGATCAAAAGTTGGTGGGTTGAGTGGCTGGTTCCTATCGTACTTATTATGGAAATGAGTGTTTTATGTTTGTATTCTATCTCTATCGTAAATATATTATGTAAGTTAATAAATGTATGCGTGTATGATCGTTCCTGTGTGAGTGTGTGTATGCATGTATATGTATATGAAAGTTATCATATTCATATCTTGTATATCATCGTGCAGGGAATACCATATATAGGCTATGTGCATGACATGCCCATGTGTAGTAGGACTACAGTGTGTCGTCGTGCAGTGCGCGATCCAACAGGAGAGCGCCAAAGTGTAGGATTCTCTTATCTTTACGCAGCGATCCTTCGACTTTAAGGACTCGGTTATTGAGCGTTGTGACGTTATACGTTTCGAGACATCTGGAAGAGAGTGACGCTCTCTTGTTCCTCGCGTTCAATTTTCTCATGGTCACATGCTCCATGTTCAAGTCGGCTTTGCTGTTTGTTGAGCATGTAGGTCTATGACTCTAGGCTGAGAAATGATGTGTACCTTCTTGTAATTCATAGGCACATACTGCTTGCATGTTAGTTGCTTGCAAATCACTCCAGGCACGGTGAAGATAAACAAATATACAAAGATATCAAAACAAGCAAACGAACTCGCTTAGCATATACATTTTCGCAAACTGTGCATTGCAATCTCTCTCTTTATTAATCGTAATTTTACAGTTGATACTAAACAGATGTGTTTGGTTTCTTGGTGTCTATGACATTTAAAGAGAAGAAGTCAGTTTAGTTTCGTCACCAGTTTCTATGCGCTGACGTCATTGCATATCACTGCATTGATTCCGCGTCTCAGCTCTGACTTGTCCTTTTGTTACCAAGTTCTTTGATTATTTTTCGTTTATTCATTAACTTTGTTCATAAATTTGATTGTGCTCCGTGTCTGTCTGTGAGCAGTGCA
>BOPN01000178.1:167500-172500 GCA_017312705.2 Penaeus japonicus
AAATACTTTCTAATAGTTGTCAATTATGCCATGTTTACTCTGAAACCTCTTTAAAGCAACATCAGGGGCTGAAGTGTTATGATTAACAGTTTGTAATTGTCATTTTTTTTTTCTTATCAGCTAAATGACGACTATCAGATAATGAAGACAGAATAGCCATTGCTGATTTTCTGTATACACTGTACTTGGAATGTTTGACTTTTTAATTATTAAACTGAATGAAGGGATCTGACATATTGATATATTAGTGTCATTTGTAATGGTGTACTTGCACAAAGTTTTAGCTGTAAAGATATTGATTATGATAATAACAATAATAACATTAATGATAATGAAGATAAAAATAATGAAAATAATGATGCTACAGAACATATAGATATACTTGATACCTTATAGGATACAGAGAAAAGTTCCAAGGGATATACAGTACTTATATCTATTCATAGTATGGGAAGGAAAATATTAGTATGAGATGTGTAAAGAGGTGCTTTTATTGAGGCAAATGTAGAGTCATCTTTGCTATCTATGTGTAGTTTAATTAGAATATTCCAAAAGTGATGCATATATGATTTCACAATTTTTCCCTTGTTTCTGTAAGTACCATGACCAAATAAGACTGCACTCTAGAGAGATGCTTTAAAGAGGTTTCTTTTTGTGTGATATCATAAAAGTGATTAATCTGTTGTGAATAGCTAAAAGAGAATTGTTGCTTGTGTTTAAATGCCACATTTTTGGGCAGATGAAATAATTTGGCAGTAAACTAGTCACTGGTCATCATATTCTTTTTAAAAGTATATGTATATCAGTGGTTGTTTTCACTGCTGTAGATTATTTAAGGGAATATAGATGTTTCACAATTTTCAATACTAGAAATTGTTACTGTAATCTTTTTTAGCTATTCCTCTTTTTGAAATAGAGTATTAAATGCTCCATTAACCAATAATAAGCTACCAGTAAGCAAGGTCATAACCACACCAAGATACCAGACATCTTTCTCTCTTTTGGATTTTTTCTTTTTTTTTACTAAACCCAAATTATATGATGGTAAATTCTTTGGAATTTTGGTGTAAGGATAAACCTGTAGTTTACTGGTAAGCATCAGAAAGTAACAAAAAGTATTCAAGAATAGGGACATCATGATATTTATCAGACTTCAGCAGTACAAAATTTATTTAGTTTTACTATTTGATTCTCAGTCATATCTGTCTACAGTCATCAATCATTCAGGCAGAATCATCATTACCTGCATTGTTCATACATAAGCACAGCAAGCAGCAGCAGCAGTGACAGCATGTGCAGATTCTGATACAGCAGATGTAACAGCAGCAGCAGCAACAGCAGCAGCAATAGGAGACTCATCATCAGCAGAGTAGAAAAAACCTTCCTTCATATTCATTCTTTCCGAGCATCATCACTATATCACGCTTTTTCATCTTCTGGATACAATTTCCAACTCTTAACAGTCATTCCTTTGTCATTTTAGACAGCTTTTATTTCATCATCACCTCATTTTATAACTAGCAAGTTTGATAGTCTACATATACAGACCCTTAGTTCAAGTCTTTTACTAAACATTCATATTCATTCAAAGCACAAAGATCTATGAACATAAAGTTTTCACTGTTCCATCAACACCATGCACATATTTTCTATTTAAAGAAATATCTATCCAGTCACATTACATATGCCTCTAGTGGAATCAAAAGGTACTACAAACTTTGAAATGAGTAAAAGCACTGCTATTATGTAAGTTTAATGTAAGTTAAACATAGTATTTATTACAGTCTAGTGCCTTAATCATCTAACTTCTGTTAAAAGTTTTCAGTTACACAGATAAGAAACAGAACTTCAGTAGATTTTTTTTCTTGGAATCCAAGATCATTTAAGTTATTGTTATCTCTACTATTATTTTGAGTTACCATAGACAGTCAACCTGTTCAGATGGTATTTTGTGTTATGAGGACTAAATTCTTTTATGTGAAACCCACTTTAGGTTACTCTTCTAAAGTATCATAACCAACAACTCAAAAACTCACATGCCAACTCAAGGTTATAGTTTTGTCCAAAAGCAGTTTTTGTTTTTCTTTTATTTTATGTTATCCTACTTGAGAATATGAAGCTGTCATACCCAGACATCCTAAAAGTTCTCATACCTTACCACTGTGAAAGTTATCATGCCCAACCATTCTGAAAGTTATCATGTCCAACCATTCTGAAAGTTATCATGCCCAACCATTCTGAAAATTGTCATGCCCAACCATTGTTATGCAAGTTATCATGCCCAGCCATCTCAATGAGTCAACATGCTCAGCCACCCCATAGAAAAGTCATTGTTTCCTGAACACTGGAGACAGTGGGCACTGCTATTCTCCAGTTGTCATGTAAACTGCTCATGAACGTCCGGAAGGTCACACTCACTCTCCTCCTTGCTTGTGATCTGCACCAGTTATTTCTTGATACATGCAGTTCACTAGAGTCTATTGGCAGAAGAACGAATCAAATCTGATAGATTTAAAATAGATGATGCGTGGAGGATACACGTGGGGCTCTCCTGAAAAAAAGGAAAATGTTTAATAACTTATTCACTTGTAAATCTATATATTCTCTGGCTATCAATCATGACTATGTAGTACTCTTGTGCTTATCATTATAATGTTTTTCCATTTTTTAAACTTTCCATATTTCAGAAATTAAATACTGGAGCTTGAATTTTCTATGTTAGAATTTGTATCATATTTATTTTTATTTTATATGACAATTTTTATAATTTCAATCATTTTAACTCTTTTCAAAGTAACAATTCTTAGGTGTGAATTTCTTACCACCTTTGAGAATATTGATATGAGTACCAGTTACAAGATTTTCATTATTGAGTGTCAGAGAATAATGTAAAGATTACTCAAGCAATATCCTGGTCACTAAAGAACTGGGTACATTAAATGACAAAGTCACTTGATCCGGATGCTGTCTTAAAAGCTGACCAAGTTTGATAAGGAGAGCCCTGTAGGTTGTTACTGAACGTGATAATTCCACAGAATGGGCAGGAAGGGCACGCTCTCCTTTGTCCTTTTGCTCGGCGGCGTCGCTTGCTTCGTATCCGGATTTATCCCAGAAGGTAAACCCTGTGGGCATACGGCAAACCTCATGCCCACACCCACGCCACCCTGCCCACGCAAAATCATGATGGTTATCTGTATTATATTAACATTGCCAAAACCTTTCTTTCATATCAGTAACTGACTCTGTTGAAAATCGAAAGTCTGTTGTGTAACATGGGTACAGTGTATGCAGAACTCAATAGTCACTCCTATAATGTATTTGGCTTGTGGTATCTATGCAGATAATTTTTGAAATGTGTAATACTGATTTGGGGGTTTGTTAAGTTCTTTTAGCTGTTAATAGGTATTTTACCAGTTTGAGATGACATTTTAGGTTGATTTTATTTCCTATAGGTTTGATTCACATCACAAGAATTCTACTATTTAATTTGATGTGATTTTGGCCTTAATAAGTTGTGATAATTTTCTTCACTACTGTCTTAAATCCCATTCTTATTTATACATTCAAAAGTTTTCATAAGAGCAGTATGGCCAAAGTTAAGGTGTTGTACTCTGTTGTAGTCTCCAGCACTGCCCTTGTATGCAATACTTGTATATATATACATATACATATATGAAAAAGAGGAGTGTCCTATTTGAAAACCAGTTTCAAACACTTTTAAAGGTAAACATTGTATCATGGGAAGAAATGGGTAAGATAAGTAGATCCAATCGGACATTAAACAGATTATTTGATACTAGAGTCGAACAAGAGACTGATATCAAAGAAAGTGTTAAATGCCATTATGTGGAGCGTGTTCCTGTTATTTTGTGCTGGACAGAGAGATTGTTATTGTGGATAATATAAAACTGTATGTATGCTCAGTAAGTTTCACTTTAGGAAAAAATGTTCTACATGGACCACCACAGCACAAAATGACAAAGGCGTGATCAATTGAAAAAAAAACAAAAAAAAAAAACATCCGGCACCAGACAGAAGAGCCCTCAAGTAATTTCACATCAGTATAAATTAGAATAGATCCTTAAACATAATTTGTTTTTTGTTTTTTTTCTCTCTATGAATAGGATAATTTTATTTGAAGATTATTGAAATTGATTAGTTCATCAGTTAGATTTAATTTAATATGTATTCTGAAAATAAATTGGGTTCCTCATAAGTGGCAAGACTGGTAAGTATTGGTAACAAGCAGCAATTTGGTGTCCAGATTACGAGGGAACTACAGTAATTCCGAGAAACGCTGTAAATGTTAAGAATAAGTTCAAGGAGTTTCACTTCAATGGATACTTTACAGTGATCTGGGCTGCCCATTGACTGCAGATTGTTGAAAATGAAATCATAAGTGAAATCTTTTGAAACTTTTTAAGATTTACAGTTTTTTTTTTAAAGATTTACTGTTGCAGACTCTCAAATGTTGCAACTGGTATCAGGCTAGATGGTGGTTGTTAATTTGGCTGGATCCTTGGAGATTACAACTTGTATGTTTGTTATCAGTTGACAGTAGATGACCATTTCCATTCATTATAATCTGGGTTATCATAAGATTATGCTCCCATTTATTTTCCTTGCTACTTTTATTTGTACGAGGTTATGTTTATCGTGATTTACATATATATTAATATATATATGTACATATATTTTTTTTTCTTTTCAAAATAGCTTCAGTTTATGGGCAAAATCTACCGATAATAGTAATATGTTGTCTTCTTTCAACTGATTGCATCATTTTGACTCCTCAAGAATATCATATGGAAATTTTGCTTTTTTATGAACCTCTTCCCCTCTTCAACTCTGCTTATTTTGAGAAAACTCATAGAAATTCATCAGTGTAGAGGACAGTTTAGTTTTCATGGTTATTGTCCTTTTTTGCATTTAAGAGACTGGACAAAACCTCTCAAAATTTATTAAAGATAAGTGCTTTCAAGCAGATTGTCAATTTCATT
>BOPN01000178.1:190000-192500 GCA_017312705.2 Penaeus japonicus
TGCTAAATGAGAAACAAATAACACACAGAACAGTGCAATGTGTCATCAGTAGCAAGGAAGGAGTAATTATATGGCATTTTATATATCTGATTACATTCAGTCAAGAAATGCACAAAATTTAACAAAAGAGTAACATAAATGGATATTGAGTTTGACTGAAATAAACTACCTCACTCAGTCTGAGAGGACTGGGATAAAATTTCTTTTTTTTTCATATATATATATATATAAGTCATTGAATCCAAGAAAACATTAGTATTTATAAATTTTATGTACTTGTGGTGATAGGGGTATTCAAAGAATAGGACACATCACAGAGAATTTTGATGTGTATTAATACTGATCAACTAGGACGTACTTCATATGATTTTAATTGAAAATCAAGTATAATTTCATTTTCCCTTTTTAAGGAATCGTCCTCATTTGTCTGGAAACTCGGTGTTAGAAATGACTGATCCTGTCAACATCAGTAAAAAGTTGGAACTAGAATCTGTCCATTTTTTCTATTATGTAGTGACAAAGTCTGTAATATTGATATAATGATTTGCCTTTACATTGTTAATGGTATTTTACTGAAGCTGAAGAAGTTAATATTTGAAATTTATAGTCACACCCAGATGCACAAGATCTTGAAAAAAGTGGAATAGTTATGAGTTCAATTGATTTTGGTTAACTCAAGTTTGACATCTTTTCCTCCTTTTACTGGCATTTAGCATGATAACTTCCCTACAGTAGTATCCAAAAAGCAATCCTTCATTGTATTTATGTGTAACTCAGTATGTGAATTTTGCACATATTGACATTTTCATTTGTATTGTTATTTACACTGTCATAACTTGAAAGTTATTATACTGATATTTAGATGATTATACATGTAATATCCATTTAATCTTTTCTTCATGCTATCATACTATCGACGTATGACAATGTTGTTATTATTGTTTTTAGGTAGTGAAAATTTAGATAGACATGTTTAAACCAATATAGAAAAATATAATACCCAGAATCTGTAAAACATAGAATAGCTCTCATGTACACAATATGATGCTTTTATCATTTGTTCATTTGGTTTCATTTTGATCAAATTGCTCAACCTTATTTGGCATGATTAATCTGTATTTCAAGATTTAAAAAAAAAAGGAAAATATATATATATTAGACTGAGGCTTATATTTGCAGTATAGGGTTATATGATAGATTGTTACTTCACTTGAAGATAATCAAAAACAATTTGTACTGTAGGATGCTATTATATTGCATGGTAGTTGTCTTGCCATTGCAGCATCTATAATTTTGGGTACGATGTAAGTTATTTATGATTGTTATAGTGACAACAATATACAAGATCATGTGATGAGAAGTCAGATCATTTTTGACTTTACAGTTTAAATGACAATATTCTCTAGGTAGCATTTACATAATTGGAATTGAAATGAATTCCAGTGATTCTGTGCTGACAATTCAGTATCTAATGGACAAATTTAGTGTGATATTTACATTTTATGGAATAACTTTAATACTTTGTTAGCCAAGGTTTTGGGCACCTGTTGTATATTCTGGTGTATGTTAACGGTGTTTTTATATTTCGTAAAATTATTTAGTGGAACTTCAGCTTCTTTAATTTCTTCACAAACAATCATGCATGTACACATTCATGTGCATTGTACATTTGACTAATAATGCTTGTAATTTTCCATGGTCTTTAGGAACAATAGAACAATCTTCAATTGACTTAATTAACAGTCACAGTACAGTACAGTTTGTGTGCAGTATACAATATATATATATATATATATATATATATATATATATATATATATATATATATATATATATATATATATATATATATCGTGTTTTAAAGTAATGTTATTTGATGACCCACTGTGATAGCACTAGAGGGTGGAACTGCCAAGTAATTTTCATACTGATTCATACCATTATGTATTTAAAGAGATTAGTGATGACATCTTCCAAAATTTGCTTTTTTACTAGTTGTTTATAATGCTAATGTAATTTTTGAAAAAAAAAAAGGAAATGCAAGTGAGATCAGTGAGAATTATTTAAGAACATAGTTTCAACTCCAGTTTAACTTGTATGCCATTTTTAGATAGTGTTTATGAGACAGGTCCTGCTTTTATTAGTTAGCCTCTAATGCAGTGATGCTGTTCGTAAAATTATCAGATGATATCACTTGACAACACAATGATTAGCTGTTAATTAGATAATGTTTGATAAAACTGGTAAAATGTTCTATTTCATTCAAATATCATCTACCAAATATTTTAAAAGAGATAGTGATCCATCATCAGATTTTTTTAATCTGCTTTAATAATGCTTAAAATCACATGTATGTGGCTTTAAGACAATGATGTTTTCACCAGTGATTTGCACATAGAAAAAAACTCATGAGAAGTGAAGGGAATATCTGATATTTTTCACAATTTTCATTTGCAATTGTTATCACTCTCAAAATATCAGGTTGTCTTCAGTATGTTTT
>BOPN01000178.1:200000-207500 GCA_017312705.2 Penaeus japonicus
GCAAGTTAGGGGCCTCATTTAGAAAATAATTTCCCGAAATTAGATGTAAATCGTAAACTTGAAAAATATCTATATCTATATCTTTGGGTGTGTATATGCGTGTGTGTAGTGCCCTATGAAGTTCTCAATTCTTCAGTTCAAGATCATCACAATAGATTAATACTACATCTTAAAAACCTCAGTATCTCAAAATCCTTTGAACCGTGTCGAGCAGCTCCGTCCTTACAAATATGCGATCGATCCAGCATCTCCCAAGGTAAGTATAGCCGACCTTAGCCATGAACTCCTCGACCGCCTCCTCGCCCTCCGTGGTGCGGTCGATCTGCACCTCCAGAAGACGTATCCGAATCTTGGTCCACGGAATCGTCTGCAAAACCTAAAGGACCGGAAAGTAGTCTGGAAATAGTCTTTAGGGTAAATAATCGATTGTAAACTGGTGATGAAATTGCCACAGCGAGGGTGGACTGTACTGTTACTACCTCATACCACATCGGCAGAATTCTTTACCTTCAGTTCATCTCCTCCTACTGAGAGGGACAGAAGATCGATTTCGGTTCTGTTGAGAGCCAGCAGGAGCGAGTAAAAGGGAAAACACTGGATCCTCATGTATTTTTTAGCGCTTCTGGGATATGTCTTATTTTGGATCCTGCAATTACACGTGGATGTTGTTATAATAATCCCGTGGAGGTATGTACGGTATATAATATTGCATTAGCATAAGCTAGTTTCCATGAAAAGGCAAACAAACATAATAATTTTTTTGAATATTTTCTATGGAGTGTATTTTTTTTTCTCCATATATGGAGTATGCTTAAAAATAACAGTAAAACAGTGATGTTCTACTAATGGGTTCATATAATCGACTCGATTCGATTCGTGTCGTAAATATTAAGTGCACTGAATAAAGACAAAAGCCTATTGTATATACGTATTGTGAATAACAACCACTCATACTTACGCAAAAGTCAAATTCGTGCATTTGGGTACGAGAGAGAGACAGGCATTGAGCGAGAAGGCTGTCCTGTTCTTGGCCTGCAGTTCGACAAACGACGCCGGATCTGGCTCAATCAGGAGGCCTGTCCAGTTGCGCTGCTGCTCGAAGAACAGGCTGCGGCTCTGGTACTCTCCGTCGCCAGCGGTAACATCCACGAAGAAACCATTGGTCTGGTACAAGGTGCATCGTATCACATAGGACCTCGTCTCATCATATTATCCTTTTTGTTTTATGTTGTTTTTCATATTATGTAACATGAAATTTCCGATGCCTTGAGATTACAGCGGAACTGTTAGGTACTAAAATATCTGCATTTTAACGAAATATAAACCTCCTGGTTTGGCTTTAGTGGTACATCCAATAATTATTTGTTTCAGTCAAATAATCTGTGAATATGCACCTTTTTAGCATTATAACACGGAAACCTGCATTTTTAGCAACGTAGCCCACCTCTTCTATATATATATATATATGTATGCATATCTCTCTCTCTCTCTCTCTCTCTATATATATATATATATATATATATATATATATATATATATATATATATATATATATATATATATATATATCTGACAGAAGCCTTTTTAACAATAATCAGTCAACACGTTTTTTTTCTGAAAGAATAATCATCAACCAACTCAAAAATGGCTTACAATATTCTTCAGAATCTTGTCAATCTTCGTGGACTGCTTATATCGCGAATAATCAGTCTTTAGTGGATTTATAAGGTTGTAGCTATCACGACTGGCCGGAGGATGCAGCTTGCGTTGCTGAATGTACGATATGAGTTCCGGATCGTCATCCGCGAAACCTTCGAAATCCCGGTAATTCGAATCTTCGAGAATAACTGAAGCGATGGTAGTGGACTCTGGTGGCAGCGGCACTTCACGAACTGTGCGGCTGGCGTCTGGGGGCGGGGAGAGGGACTGGTTAGCTGGCTTATAGAATGGAAATGAAAGAATGATAGTATTATAAGGTATTTGTATTGAAAAAAAGTATGAAGGAAAGGCGGAGGAGGTATCTCTTAAAAATATTCAGTGGAAGAAGTCAAGGCAAATAATGCGCAATGCCTAAATAAGATGAAAAATGCTGAAGGAATTCGGTGTGCAGACGCTGAATTAGATAATGATTCTTCACGACGAAACATGGTATAAACGTAATGAAAAATGAAGTGAAAAAGATTCCACGGGAAAACATTGAAAAAGCCGAAAATATGAAAAAAGGGAATAACAGTCGGAAAATAAAAGAGAAAGAAGCATGAAAACGGTAAAGGAACAGATTGAAACACAAAGTAGTTTGGTAACTGAACTAAACCAAACTAAATAGAAATAAACAAAATGTAAAAGCCTATTAATATATCCAAACTCGAAGCAAATAACAACAGGTTGGGGGAATGAGCGTACGGCGAGCAGTTCACCTGAATCTAAAAGCAACTGAAATAAAAAGATGCCAAAAAAAAGAAAGAAAAAAAAAAAAAAAAGAAAAAAAAAAAAAAAGAAGAAGATAAATAGTGTTTCTCTATAATGTACAAGAAAGAATTCAAAGTATTCGGAAAGAAATAGAAAACAACAATATAACTAATCTGCCACTTGAGGAGTCAATTAAAGCTGAACGTGCCTTCATGAAAGCAAATACTTGAAGTAGGACTGGAGACTAACTCAGATTAGAATAGTTGGAAACTGGAAAACATAGATGCTAATAGATGGGCAAAAAAGAAATAGAGAAAAAAGAAACTTGACGAACTTGTGTGTGTGTGTGTGTATATGTATATATACATATACATATATATATATGTATATATATATAAATATATATATATACATATATATATTCATATATATATATACACATATATATATTTGCACACACACACACACACACACACACACACGCACACACACACAAATATATATATATATATATATATATATATATATATATATATATATATATATATATATATATATATCGATCTTATTATACATAACTACCTATCCATATCTACACCACTAAGACATTTCGCTTATCACAATTATACCAACATTGATTATATAAATGATAGTCTACATATATCAATCAATCTACCTCTTATCCATATTCCTCTACCTGTCAATCCAGTCCCAATCCCAATCACTTCAGTCAAAGCGAATCCAATCACCATTCCCCCCCCCCCCCTTTCCTCGAACTCACATGATTACCTATAAAATTCCAATCCGATCCGATGAACTTTTGAACTAATTTGCATATATTTTCACCTATAAAATTATCATAATATACTTCGTAATCATCATTTTACACATGCTTGATTACAAACTTGCATGTGATTTTTTTTTTTTATGAAATTTACGAAAGGAAACATAACACAGGAACAAACACGCATATTGATAGATGTATCAACAACTATGATTACGTAACGTGATGACAATAAGAACAGCTATAACAATAAGAATGATGATAATAGTGATGATAATGATAATGATGATGGTAGTAATATTAATTATAATAGTAATAATGATAGTGATACTACTAATACTAATGATATGAATGTTAATAGTATTACTACTAGTAATGACACCAATGTTAATGATAATACTACTACAAATGACACCAATGTTAATGATACTACTACTAATAATATCAACACTGAGAACAGTCATGACAATACAAATAACACAAACGATCACAACAACAATAAAACAACAACAACAACAACAGCAATAACCACAACAACAACACCATATGCACCACCACCACCACCACCACAACAACAATCAAAACCATCATACCAACAAAGCCGAAAGTCAGCCTCGACGCCCTCACCTCTATACGAGACACCTAACGCCAGCAACGCCATCGCCAGCAGCGGACTCAGCGCCTTCAGAGGGTGTGAGGAAAGTCTTCTGAAACGCCGGCGGTATTTCTCCATGGCGCTCGTCTTGAATCGGGTTGGCTGGCGGAATAAAGGTGTGGATGATAGAGGGGGTGGGGGGAGGGGGGAGGGAGGGGGGGGGGGTGATGGTGATGGTGGTGGTATTTATGGTGATGATTATAAGGGTGATGATATTGATGATTATAAGGGTGATGATGGTGATGATAATGGTAATGATGGTGATGATAATGTTAATGATGGTGATGGTAATGGTAATGATGGTGATGATTATAAGGGTAATGATGGTTTGATGATAATGATAAGGATCATGATGATAATAATGATAACGATAATCAGATAATGATAATAGTAATAATAATGATGCAGATAATAGTGATTATAGTGATGATAATTATAACACTAACAAAGATGATAATTATAACACTAACAAAGATGATAATTATAACACTAACAAAGATGATAATAATAATGATAACAATAATAATGATAGTGATAATAATGACAATAATGATAACAGTAATAATGAAAATAACCATAATGGGAATGATGATATTAATGATAATGATAATAATCATAATAATGCTGATAATGATAATAACATAAACAAAAATGATAATAAGGAGGTTTTTGATGACAGAGAACAACAAATAATAAAGATGACATTAATACCATCGTGATAATGATGATAACACCACCAACAATAATGATAATGATACTATTACTATTGCAACTAATAATTGCAATTATGCCGAAAAATAGCAATAATTACACAATGATAATGTAAATAATGACAATGATATCAACAACAACTTTCATGATAAAGTTTTAGCATTGATCATAATGATATAATGATGATAATGATAATGATCATAATGATAGTAATAATGACAATTATATTGACTATAAGAACTGCAACAACAAAAGCAAGATAATAATGATAATGATGATTATGAATATAGTAATAACAACAACAATAGCAATAACAATAATAATGATAATGATGATAATGATCATAATCATGACAGTAACTGTAACGATAACAATGATAATGACAATATAATGATGTTGATAGCAACAATAATGATAATAATGATGATAATGAAAATATCAATGATAACAATAATGATAATAACAATAATGAAAATAGTAATAAAAGTAGAAATGATAACGATAATGATATCAATGATAATGATTATAGAACTACTATTAATATATCACAGTATTACTAATGATAACAATAATAGTAATGATAAAATTACTGATGACAGCATTAATAGTAGCAATAATGATAATGAGAACAACAAAGATGATAATGATAATAATGATATTGATTACAATAATCACAATGATAATAATAGCAGAAGTACCAGAGGAATAATAATGATACTGCTATTAATAAAAACGATAATGAATATAATCATGGCAATGCAATTACTGCTACTACTACTGATGATAGTATTCAAATGATAATAATGATAATAATGATAATAATAATGATGATAATGATAATAATAACGTTGATAATGATAATAATGATAACAACAACAACAACAATAATAATAATAGTAATGATAATAATAACATTGACAATAGTAATGATGATGATAATGATGAAAATTATGATGATAACGAGACACAAGGTAGATAATAATAATGATAATAACAACTATAGGGATAAGGAATAGAGATACTAACGATAATACTGACAACAACAATACTGAAAACAACAATAATCAAATTAACAATAATAATGAAAAAAAAAACCCACTAATTAAGCACAAAAAACACGAAGAAAACCTCAAGATGTCTCATACCGTAATTCTCAAGGAGGTCTTGACGCCACGGGCACCAGTGACCAAGTGTTCTCTGTTCTCTCCCTGATGTGTGTCCCTCTCCCCCCCCCCTCCCTCCCCCCTTCTCCACCTCTCGTCTGGTATATCTGAGAAAACTGTATTTCCTCATAGACGATTTGATATCTTTGTGTCTCTCTGTGGCTGTTTACATACACTAAGTGTATTCGTTGTTAATAATTAGGCTTGTTTTTGTTCTGCTCAAACTTGGGATCGTGAAATGATAAGAACCAGTATAAAGAGCAATAAACAGTCAACTACGGTTTGTATCTGTTAGATATGATCCATATCTCGATAGGAATAATGAAACTTACTCTTTACATTTATTTACACACACACACGCACAAGTATGTGTGTATGTGTACGTGTGTGTGTATGTGTATGTGTGTGTGTGTGTGTTTGTGTGTATATATACATACATATATATATATATATATATATATATATATATATATATATATATATATGTATATATATTGTATATATATATATATATATATATATATATATATATATATATATATATATATATATATATATATATATGTATGTATATATATATTGATATATATATATATATATATATATATATATATATATATATATATATATATATATATATACATATATATATGTGTGTGTGTGTGTGTGTATGTATTTATTGACCTACACTGAAGCCGTATGATGTAATTCACTAGGCATAAATGAGTTAAAGGCGCAAACCTGAAATTTAGATCTTGTTCAGATCTAATTGTACAAAACATTTAACAGGACGCTTATCAATGTACCATCTCTAAGGTTACAAGCAGCTCTAATTTTTTGTGTGAAATATTAAACTACGTGTCCCAGTAAGAAGACAGAGAAGTGGACAATGTTCATGTAAACCATGTATTCTATTTCGCTTTTGTGTGCTTTACACACACACATACACACACACACACACACACACACATATATATATATATATATATATATATATATATATATATATATATATATATATATATACATGTATATATATGTATATATATATATATATACATATATATATATATATATATATATATATATATATATATATATATATATATATATATATATATACATACTCACACACACACACACGTATCATAGCTACTATCATATAATTATCCTTGATTTTAAGGATAATATTGATATTATTGTTAGTTCGTATTACAAATGCTGGTATCATAATCATCATCTTTATAGCCTTTTTGAACATATACTATTGCCATTTCTATTATTATAATCATTATCAACATAATGATACTGTTGTCGTAATTATCATGACGATTATTATTGTCATTATCATTTACTTCGTCCTTACCACCATGATCCTTATGATCTTCATTATCATAACCATTATCATTATTGTCATCATCATCATTATCATTATTAAGTGCCATTATAATCATCACCTTTACTATTACCAACATTACTATCGCTATGATCGTTACTACCATCATAATTATCATTATCTTTAATATTATTTTCACACTGCTGTCAGTAATACCAATGCAAGGATGGTTCTGTACAGCCATTATGGTTGTGTCAGAGTTAATACGAGTAAACCTACAAATACTTAAATTGACTTCAATTTACTCAAAATTTACCTTAGGGTGGCTGGCGACGATGGCCTACCGTTGCGGGGACTTACATGAAGGAATGTACTGAATGAATGAATGTGCTTTTAATTTCATCATTATTGATAGTATTATATACATCTTTTCTTATTATCA
>BOPN01000178.1:289645-294645 GCA_017312705.2 Penaeus japonicus
CCACCCACCCTCCCCGATGTGCTTGTCTGGGGGTAATATTGATTCTTCTCGAAAAGAGGATAAGATTTTTGTTTTTTCTTATATCGGAAAGCAACTCCTCCCGTATTTTGGGTGCGTCAATCTTTATCTTCGTAGAATGTTTTTTTTTCTGAAGTGTAGTTTTTCTACTTACTTTATTATTGTTTTGTCTTAGTGTTATTATCATTGCCATTATCATTGTTATAGTAATGATAATGATAACAATGATGATGGTAATAGTGTTAGAAATAAAGATAAAGAGACAGAAAGATAATTAGATAGATAGATAGATAGATAGAGAGAGAGAGAGAGAGAGAGAGAGAGAGAGAGAGAGACAGAGACACAGAGAGAGAGTGAGTGTGTGTGAGAGAGAGAGAGAGAGAGAGAGAGAGAGAGAGAGAGAGAGAGAGAGAGAGAGAGAGAGAGAGAGAGAGAGAGAGAGAGAGAGAGAGAGAGAGAGAGAGAGAGAGAGAGAGAGAGAGACAGACAGACAGAGAGAGAAAGAAAACATACCTACATACCTACATATATAACCATTTCACATCCCTGTCATTCCTCTTGTAAAACACACATAGAAAAAAAGTAAAACAAATATAAATAAATAAATAAAAATCACCATACATCAACCCCCAACCATGAATATGACAACAAAACATCAAGATTAATATTCGAATATTTGCTCACTTCACATCCCTAACATAGCTTCGTGATTTCAGTGACTTGGCAAGCACTTGGCCGACCCCGTGTGCTTGCGCTAGAGAGGGACGCTTAACATGCAAGAAAGGGCAGATGAAAGGGAAGGGTTAATAGCAAAGAAAACGAGAAAGGGGGGAGATGGCGGAATCTTCGATAACGATAAGAGCGTCAAGAATTCAGAGGAAGTTGGGAAGAGGGGCGTAGAGAAGATAAAGAAGGATGAAAGAATGTGATAAAGATAGAGGGAAAGGGAGGGAGCGAGAGAGAGATATAGGGAAAGGGATAATACAGCAAATGTAGGTACCCTGTTTCATGAACTGCTGCGTTTGTCGTGCGAAGGACTACAAGATAAAGAAGGAGAGAGAGATTGGGAGGAGAGGAAAGGGACAATAATGATGGGAAAGGAGTAGGGGGAAAAAAGGCAAAGAGAGAGTAGAGAGAGAGAGAGAGAGAGAGAGAGAGAGAGAGAGAGAGAGAGAGAGAGAGAGAGAGAGAGAGAGAGAGAGAGAGAGGGAAAGAGAGAGAAAAGGAGAGAGAGATAGGGCCAGAGAGAGAGAGAGAGAGAGAGAGAGAGAGAGAGAAAAGGAGAGAGAGAAAGGGAAAGAGAGAGAGAGAAAAGGAGATAGGGCCAGAGAGTGAGAGCGAGAGAGAGAGAAGGGAGATTTCCTGTAATAATTCCCCAACGTACCAAGGAAAAACTGGAACTCTTCAGACCACACGCTTTTATTCCTTGTTTTTTATCCCAGGGTGTTCCTATCAAGAGCAGGTGCAAATTCTCTGCACACTTTCCTTTGTGAGAATATTTTCTTGCGTCATTCATCTCAAGGGTAAGAGAAACACAAGTATTTTACATAAAGAAATTTATATATATATTTTTTTCATTTCCTGGTATACATAAAAATGCTCTTTTTTTTCGTATTTTTTGTATTTTTGTTGACAAGACAACAGCGTTGACATCCGCCATACACAAGATCAGGGCGAGGAAGTGTGAAGGTAAAGCTGTCCAGTGCATCCATAATGGGGGAGCATCGACATTATATTTATCCAAATATACTTACCTAAAACAAGATTACGTAATACGTCTGTACTTATCTTCAAGTTTTGCTGCCGGCTAGGGTCATTATCAGAGCCATAGCTATGAACGGCCGTGGATCATCACTAATTAACCAGACATATTTACATAATAACCGAACTGATACAATACAATATCTTTTTCTTCAGTAAGGTTAGGCACCGAGAGCTGGCCTCTGTAATTTTGATACCATAGGCTTAGCGCTATAGGCTAAGCGTAGTTGAAAGAACACTACATCCATAACACTATAGAAACCTTTAACATCATATCATAAGTAGTACAGCTCGATTGACTCACCCTACGATTAAGTAAAATGACACAGACTTTTTATCATCAACTCATCAGCAATTTCAACTGATTGTGAAGACCTCAGAATAGTTCTAACTTGAAAATGACCTTCACTTCTTCTGTGGAGCTTTTACATTCACCTTCCTCCACTCTGCTACAACAAAGTTACAGAAGACATAATGTAGTTACGTAGCTAGTAGTCAGGGAATACACGTGTTTGTATCTGCAAACTCGACAAACCTTCGTTGTCGCTAATATACATAGGTTATGTTATAAAAGAACGAAAGGAAAGTATAACGTCACTGTTTGAGATTCAATAAACTTTGAGGGGTCTGATATCGCATTGGCTAATCAAACATCAACATGTCTAATAGATTATTACTTTCCACATCTAAGACGCGGCTCTTCCTATTCAAAAACGATTTATTTACAAAATGGAAAATGTACACGTGAACAGCCAATGAGCATATTTTCGGGACAGGCCAAAAAGTGATTAATGAGTTGTTTACCAACCGTCGGAAAAAGTCAGGAAGTGAACCGTTTTGACTGCAAATACCATCATCTATTATTGGGGGAAAAACTACTTCAAATGATTCTGAAATGGGCAAGGGACGCGACAGGCTCTCTCTCCCACACCCGCCCCCGCCCGCCCCCGCCCGCACCGTGTCCCGCCCAACCAACGCCCGCTGTCTGAGCGACCAGACATCAATTTAGCTGGTGTCAGACGAACATGTGACGTCACCTACTTGCAACTCGTGAATCAACTTCTTTCGCAATACCATTAACAAAAGAGGTATTGAATCATAAAGTCTCCACGGAAAAAAAACGAGGTATAACTATATCATATCATACAAAAAAGAGACAGTAAAACTTGCCTTCCCAGAGAAATACCTTTGTCAGGGTTATTGAGAAGCATCGTTATCGTGCAACGTCATCTGCCATTAGCCTGCAACTTCATCGTGGACCCGATTGCACACACCAGCCTCGAGCGCGTTATCTCCACCCTAATCAAGGCCACGGGTAACACCTATTCACGAACAACACCTGTTTATACCCTCGTAATACCATCGATCACCAGCTCTTTCATCGGAATAACTTTTGCTAGTCTTCAAGAAAAAAAAAAAAAAAAAAAAAAAAATCGATATATGTATTTTTCTTTCTCTCTTTCTTTCTTTCTATTTGGAAAGGGGGAGGGAGTCATACAAAGTGTTCTCGTACGTACAGAACTCGAAAGAAAAAGAAAAACCCGATGAGTTTGGAATTTATCAGCGTAATATACATCTAGGCTCGTAGACCCTCATGACCGAGACCCGAAGCATCGTGTTGAATTACTTCTGAACAGCAGTAAATCCTAAAGAGCTGGCGGAAAGGGGATCTCATTCTCCTTGTGTTATGAAATATTAAAATCAAGCAGAGAGAGAGAGAGAGGGAAAGAGAGAGAGAGAGAGAGAGAGAGAGAGAGAGAGAGAGAGAGAGAGAGAGAGAGAGATAGAGAGAGAGAGAGAGAGAGAGTCAAATAGAGAAAGAGAGAGAAGGAGGGAGAGAATGAGAGAGAGAGAGAAAGTGAGGAAGGGAAAGAGAGAGAGAGAGAGAGAGAGAGAGAGAGAGAGAGAGAGAGAGAGAGAGAGAGAGAGAGAGAGAGAGAGAGAGAGAGAGAGAGAGAGTTAGATAGAGAAAGAGAAACTTAAAAGTCTATGAGCAAGCGAGAGAGGGAGAGATAGGTAGATCGATAGAAAGATAGATAGACAGAGAGAGAAAGATAGATAGATAGATAGATAGATAGATAGATAGATAGATAGATGATAGATAGATAGATAGAGAGATAGATAGATAGAGAGAGAGATAGAGAGAATGAGAGATAGATAGATAGATAGATAGAGAGAGAGAGTGAGAGATAGATAGATAGATAGACAGATAGACAGATGGATAGATAGAGAGAAAGACAGAAACTAAAACACCATCCTCAGTTCCGGGTAGTGTGAGGCAATACCTTCATATTGAGAGTGTTGCTTAGTAGTCAGTGACCGCTTTGTGCTTCTCCCTCATTTTTCCCTCAACTTTGCGCCAAATCTCAGCCCTTGAAAAAGGTTTAAGGAACAAAGGAAAAAAAAAAAAAGAGAGAAGAGAGAAGAGAGAAGAGAAAAAGAAAAAAAGGACAAAAAGGAAGGAAGAAGGGGAAAGAAAAAAAAAAAAAAAAAAAAAGGATAGATAAAGGAAAAAAAAAAGGGGAAAAATGAAGGTAAGAAATATGGGTAAAAAAGAACGTATTCCGAAACCCGAATGGCCTCCTCTCATGCATCGCAAACTCCTCCCTTTTCCCTCCCTCCCATCACTCTCCCTTGCTCACTCACCATTACCTTCCATCACCGCCATCAGTCTTTCCCCCCCTCCCCCTCCCCTCCTCCCTTTCCCTCCTCCTCTTCACTCCATCAGTCTTTTCATCTTCCGTCCATTACTTCCTCTTTTATTGCATTCTCTCCCTTCCCCTCTTCCGATTGCACATGCCATAGGACCTATTCTCCTTCCATCATCTTTTTTTTGTTCATTCATTCATTCTTGTCTTGTCTTCTCTTATCTCTCTCTCTCTCTCTCTCTCTCTCTCTCTCTCTCTTTCTCTCACTCTCTCTCTCTCTCTCTCTTTCTCTCATTCTCTCTCTTTCACTCTCTTTTTTTCTCCATCCATCTTCTGTGGCAATAAATTCTTACCTTCACTCACATTCCAAGCCCTTTATCTAACGTTTCTACGCTATCTGTATTCCCTACTATTCCCGTTCAATTTCCTTTGTGATTTCTCTTTCTCTCTCCCGCCATTCCCTCTCTTCTCTCTATCTGTTTCCTGTCTCTCTCTTTCTCTCATTCTCTTTCTCTCTCTCTCTCTCTCTCTCTCTCTCTCTCTCTCTCTCTCTCTCTCTCTCTCTCTCTCTCC
>BOPN01000178.1:312145-317145 GCA_017312705.2 Penaeus japonicus
AGAGAGAGAGAGAGAGAGAGAGAGAGAGAGAGAGAGAGAGAGAGAGAGAGAGAGAGAGAGAGAGAGAGAGAGAGAGATAGAAAGAGAGAAAATAGAGAGAGAAAGAAAAGCAGATAGATATATAGAGATAAATATAAAAATGAAGGGAGATAGGGAGAAACAGTAAAAAAAGCGAAATGGATGAAAAGTGATAAAGAGGAGACAAAGAAGTGAACTCTGAAATTTTCGGTCCTGATATATACGCAAACTAACCGGATATTAAAAAGGAAAAAAAAAAACAAGACAAAAAAACGACTAAATGAGATTAAGAATTCTTCCCGGAATGGCGGGGTGTCGAGAAGGGGGGGGGGGGGGCATTGGGGAGGGAGAGAGAGGGTGGGAGAGGTTGTCATCAACTGCGGGCGTTCTCACTCACTTAATCTACTTTGCCGGCTTATGTCCACTTTGATAATAAAGGGCAAACAGAGCTGATGACGTCAACATTGCATGGGAACGTGTCTGTACGTTTGCAATGTAGGGAAAGTCTGTGGCGATGATATTCGATGACATGGCCTCAGTGTTGCATCAAGCCATACATCAATATTGCAACAATAGAATTCCAGCCTCAGGGGGTCAGGGGGATGGAACAACTTGATTGCAGTATTGCAAAAGCTGCAACGCTACAACAACAGACCAACGTAAATTGATTGTTGCACTTTACGAACACAGTGCCAGGCAGAGACACGTCACGGCGCCTGGCATTGGTGTCTTACAGTTGTGTGCGTAAGGGGAGGGGAGGGGAGGGGAGGGGAGGGGAGGAGTGTGTGTTTAGTAGGAGGAGGGAGGGGGAGGGGAGACTATGAAGATGATAGGGGAGGAGGAAGGGAGGCAGAGGAGGAGGAGGAGGAGGAGGAAGAGAATGGTGGAGGAATAGGAGGAGGTAGGAGGAGGAGAATGAGGAGGAGGTGGGAGGAGGAGAATGATGAGGAGGTGGAGGGGGAGTAGAATTAGGAAAGGGGGAGGAGAAGAAGGCGAAGGAAGAGGATGGCGGAAGAGAATTAGGAGGAGGTGGAGGATAGTAGAATTAGGGGGGGGGAGAGGAAGACGAAGGAAAAGGATGGTAGAGGAGGAAGGGGAGGAGGAGGAGGAGGAAGGGGATTAGGAGAATTGGGAGGGGGAAGGGTTATGGAAGGGGGAAAGGGGCTAAAAATGAGGGTAAGGAAAGCGTGCGAAAGTGACTAACGCAGCTGTCAGACAGAAGAGCACACTTAATTCACTGTCACTTCGAAGAGCGACTCAGAAGGTGGCGCGTAACCCGAGCAAAAGTTTTTTTTTTCTTTTCTCTTCTCTTCTTTTATTTTATTTTCTCCTTCTGAATCTTATGGCGAAGACGGGAGCGATTTTGGCGGAGCGGAGAGCTGTCGCGCAGATGTTGACGCTGACAACCCGCTGACTGTCAGCTTTTGGCCAGAGTGCTCGTAATTATGATGTCAGCGGTAAAGGTGACTACTTATGATATTAGAGGCAGCGGGGGTGGGGGGTGGGGGTGGGGGGAGAGGCAAAGGGGAAAGGGTTTGAAGGGAAAATTGATAAGAGTAATGATTGTGACATTTATTACGGTGATATAATTAGTGTTTAATGATTGATGATTGGTTATCAATGATGATAGTTGATGATGATGATGACAATACTAACGATAATGATAATGATGACGACGACGAGGACCAAGAATAAACCTCCTAATTGCTAACACCTATCAATATTAAAACATGTCAGCCACCCTTCACTTTAAGAGCGAGTTATTGGTTCAAACACGACAGGTCTCACAAAGGCTCACACGTGTCGTATTTCGTCAAACAATGACCAAAGACCCGCACATAAACACGCACTTGATTGAACACACACACACAAACACACACACAAACACACAAACACACAAAAACACACACAAACATACACACACACACACACATCAGATTAAGAACATGTCCACACTAAATCACACGTGTGTACAAAAGAGTAGCAGATACACTTAACTATATTTAAGGAACGTACATAGACGCACGCACAAGTAAATGCGTAGGTTTATGGTTGCCAAAAGAGGGCAGGCAACGTTGGTGATTGCCTCGGGAATAATGTTTGCTTACGTATCCCTCGAGTCCAACGCAAGTGTTGCCAGCTCAAACATTGTCCGTCTTGACCAAGGAGGAAAGTGATACCAGATACGTGCTTCAAGGGAAAAAAAAAAAACATTTTTAAAGATGTATTCGTCTTCTACGATTCATTAACGGTTAACGCTCCTTCGTTAACAATTCGCAGAGATGGACGAGAAGTAATTTACGGAAGGGAACATTCTAATGCGCAAGTGCGATTGGGGAATCATGCAAATGATTAATCCGAATGATTTGAAGCTCTGGGGAACCACTCTGTCAATGCCGTTCGCACGCCTCTGCAAGCTGATAGAGGTTCTTAGGATGGGATGACAAGACGTCTCATTCTACATCCTAGTCTATCCTACATCCTACACCTTGTCGCTCTCTCCCTCGCCTCCGCCTCCGCCTCATCTGCATCCAAGCACCAACATGCTACCTATCCTGATAAGCTAATCATGTTGATTATCATCGTGCCATGGGCAATTAGCAATGAATCCCGTGTCTTTGCATTCTGCATTGCAACACGGCACCGGCAGCAAGCGGGCGGAGGAGAGTAAGGGGATTGGAAAGGAGAACAGTCGAAGACACGGCACTCGAGACTCCTTTGCGCTTTTTGCGAGCAGACGAACGTGCGGAGGCAAGTGCAATGTGTCACTTAATCGGATCGCGTGCCTAAAAAAAAAGAAGAGAGAGAGAGAGAGAGAGAGAGAGAGAGAGAGAGAGAGAGAGAGAGAGAGAGAGAGAGAGAGAGAGAGAGAGAGAGAGAGAGAGAGAGAGAGAAGAGAAGAGAAGAGAAGAGAAGAGAAGAGAGAGAGAGAGAGAGAGAGAGAGAGAGAGAGAGAGAGAGAGAGAGAGAGAGAGAGAGAGAGAGAGAGAGAGAGAGAGAGAGAGAGAGAGAGAGAGAGAGAGAGAGAGAGAGAGAGAGAGAGAAGAGAAGAGAAGAGAAGAGAAGAGAAGAGAGAGAGAGAGAGAGAGAGAGAGAGAGAGAAGAAATAAAACAAAAAAATAGATGCAAGATCACGATTCGAAGAAGCATACTGTACAAAGACGGAACGGATAATACGACGCCACGAACCGCACGCAATAAGCCTATAATAACTGGCGATTCGGTTTGGCTTTCGTTCTGTATTCATCATAATAGCTGCTCTTTGGGTCGCTTTGAAACGGCAGTACTTGCAATTCTGATTGTTGTGTTCATATTCGGTTACAGATCCCTTTGAATTATTTAGCGCTCGCATTCTTGCATTGTCTGTAACGCCGTGGTTCCGGCAAGTGAATTGTTATTGTAATAACCGCTACATACTTCTGTGATTGTCTCATAAAAAAGTGTTGCAACATGTTACAGTATTCATAATAATAGCTACATACTGCAGGCTAAAGGTAGTGGTACCAAGATCATTTTTGTTTTCGTAACAAATGCCAACACATCACATTCTCGAAACACATACCAAGTTGTGATCGAGGTTATGTGTATATTTATACATATGCATATATATATATATATATATATATATATATATATATATATATATATATATATATATATATATGAACACACACACACAAACAAATCACAAAGCAATAAAAAAATACCCACCCCCCCAAAAAAAAAAAAAAAAAAAAAAAAAAATAGTAGCACAAACCAACAAGTCACATTCTAAAAGTAAAAGACAAAAGCGAACACATCAACCATCCTCATCAACAGTAAGATTCACGTCACGGTTCCCCGGATGCGGTTATGAAAAACGAGTCTTTGTACCATTTGTTTGCGTTCCGCTAGCTTGCCTGGCGAGGTATGGCAGGGCAGGCGGCTTCAGAACAGACACTCGGCAGGAATGTCAGGCTCAGCCATATGTTTTATTTTTAAGTATTTATAAATAAAATGAGTGTCATGCGATGGGCAAAAACTGATAAGTAGTGCCATTTTATTAGGCACTTACTGCACGGGAAGTGTGAGTCCGTTGTAAGGACTTTAACACTATCGTTAAAGAAAGAGAAAACGTATTTATTTGAAAGTAAAAAAAAATAACATCTATTTATGTACGTCGTCAAAGATTAAAGTTCATTTGCTCAACCTGTGATCGAGCTTAAAGGAGTCTATTTTGGAAATAAAATACTTATCTATTTATAAGCATGGCTGTTTCACCGGATACGATGTCATGTTGCATGTACACTTGCAATAAAGATCAGTCAAGGATTATAGAAAACCGGAGGATATCGGGGACATTTGTATTTACGAGAGAGAGAGAGAGAGAGAGAGAGAGAGAGAGAGAGAGAGAGAGAGAGAGAGAGGAGATAGAAAGGAGAAAGAGAGAGAGATTATCATTGTCATTACTATTACTGTTACTCTAATTTTCTTCACTATTATCACTATTACTATCATCATTATCAATATTGCTATTCTCCCTCCCGCTCAAACATCACATGCGGGAGGACGACGCAAGTCACGTAGTATAAAATATTTACCGAGGTCTAACACCCACGCACCTCTAATCAGCTGGGCCAGTGATTTCGTTGCTAGAGCGTAATGATCAATAATATTAAATAATTTTGGCAAATTTGCACATAAATTAACAACATTATTCACACGTTGCCAGTATGCGTGCATGTTGTGTGATGGGCAAGGTTGGGGGGGGGGAGTAATAAATAGGCCTATGTCTTTATTGTTGTGATTTTCTCTGAAATAATTTGTCATCGTACAGATGGATGTTGCCAGATTCATATGTGATTTTTTTTCTTTTTTTTCAAATTATTCTTCAAAAAATAGGCGGACGGTAGCCTTAAGCTTAATGCGCTAGTCGTCTAGCGACTCAACTGACGATGCTAGTGCAAAATGTAACTTATATTTAGAATGCATGCAACTGCTTA
>BOPN01000178.1:322145-327145 GCA_017312705.2 Penaeus japonicus
GTGTCCTTGTCTCATGTCGCCTTCCTTTCTTCCCCTCGCCCTTCCCTTCCCTCTCCCTCACTCTCCGTTTCCCCTCATGAACGCGGAAGCAATCCCGGCTCGAGGGATTAGCGGAGCTGTTTAGCTATGTCTATATATTAATGCTGTCGATGCCCCGCGTAAGGAGAGCAGTGGGTAGATAATGCCAGGTGCTCTTTTCTTCTCATCTGTATTATGTAGATTGATATTGTAATCTATATTAAGATTGATGTAGATTATGTCATATAGAAACGACGTGGTAGCATTTGAACAAGCTGGAATTTATGTCATTGGGGTGGGGGGGGGGGGTTAGTAGAACAGGACTATCTTTATGAATGGTGTCACTAAGATACCAATTCCACTTCCCTAATCTTATTATATAATAGATTATACGATAGATTATTCATCACTATACAACAACGTTCATCCTATCCAAAAGACGTGGCAGAATTAGACTACACTGAAAATTATGACAATAGGAAAGGTTTTTTTTAGTAGAGCAGGACTACCTTTATAAACATTGTCGTCGAGGTACTAATTCATTGGGTGTTGCAATGGTAGTAGCGATACCTGTCCTTGGTATTGTGTTGGCATAATTTATGGTATTTCGTTGTGACTAAACTATTGACAGTCATCTGTTTACAAACTACAATACAATACAATTAAATAAAGTACAATAAGATACAATAAAATAAAATACAATAAAATACAAACAAGTGTGAAAATATAACTTAGTCGTCGCCAATAGACTACACTACCCAATAATTGTTATAATGATTTGAAATGCCATAAATATTGCACGCTATGAAATATGTGTGGCAACAGAGGTTTAAATCATGTAAACAACTTCATTGCATTTGTAAAATGACGTATACTATTCCGTGTTTTTTTGTTTAACCTTGCATCATTACCCACAACAGAAAAACGCCCATTCGAGTTACAAATGGATTTTATTGACGAGACAACAAATATGAAATTCAAGGAATATGTACAAATCTCTCTCTCTCTCTCTCTCTCTCACTTCTCACTCTGTCTAGCCGTACATGTCTGTATCCGTATATATATATATATATATATATATATATATATATATATATATATATATATATATATATATATTTGCTAAGTTTTTGCTTAGTTTTATTATTGGCATTATTATCATCATCATTATTATTATCATTATTATCACTATCATTATTATCATTATCATCATCATCATCATCATTGTTATTATTATTATTATTATTATCATCATTATTATTATCAATATTATCGTTATCTTTATTATCATTTCATTATTATAATCATTATTATTATTACATCTATTATCCTTATATTATCATTATCATCATAACTATTATTTTCATTATTATCATAACTATTATTTTCATTATCATGATTATTATGATCATTATCACGGTTAGCATCATTATTAGTATCATAAATACCATAATTATTATTATTTGCCATTATCCTAATCTGGCAGCGCCCAGCAGCAGATGGTCTGGGTCGAGCGTTCAAGTCCACCTGCGGCCGGAACTGAACTGCCCGGGACATTGTGGGAGCGAGAGAGAGTGTGTGGGAAGGGTCACTTACGAGCTCCAGCGAGGATCTTCATACTATTCGGAACTATATAATTACACCATATGACTTCCCTTTTAAACAGAGGGTACACGTACAGTCGTACACACCACAACCTGACGCACACAAGCAAGTAAATAACGCCTCAACCCTTCTCTAACCACACACAAACAAACATTTCCCCGACTCACATCTCCCCCTACCCCCACTACCTCTACCCGCGTACCCCTAAGCACCCCCTCCCCTCTTCCGTACCCTAAAACACCCCCGTCTCGTAACCCCTAAACACCCCCCCCCCCTCCACCGTATTCCTCAGCACCTACCCGCGTACCCCTAAACACCCCTATCTCCCGTACCCTTAACCAACCCCCTCCCGTACCCTTAACCAACCCCCTCCCGTACCATCCATCAAGCACCCCCTCAACCCGTACCACGTACCTCAAAACACACAAAACCAACACTCACCATTAAGCACATGCAGCGTAACGGACGCCTCTTCGCCATTAGAAGGTTTGCAGGTGTATTTGCCGGAGTCTGACTGGCCGGCGTCCCTCACGAGCAGGTGGCTGATAGTGTTGGGGCCCGATTGCGTCACCACCACCACGCCGCCCATGCCCACGTAGTCGACGATCTGCGGGAGGACGAAGGAGGCGCTGAAGGATGGTTGGGCGATGTGCATAGGGGGTCGTCTGCGTGAGGTTTTTAAGGATGTGTGTTTTATGATTCTGTTTTTTTGATGTGCTGGTTTCTTATTTTCATCGTGACGATAGTAAAGTTGAGGATAGCAAAATGTGTTATCTTAATCATTATTTATCATTATTATCCTTATAATTGCTATTATCATTATCAGTATCATTATTACCATCACTAGTATCATCATCATCATTATTACCATCATTACTATCATTATCATCATTATTATCATCATTATCATTACTACTACTATTATTATTACTATCATCATTATCATTACCATTATCATTATCACTATTATTAATATAATCAGCATCATCATATCCATTATTGTCTTACTATTCTCCTGATTTTTATTACTTTTATCCTCATCATTAGCATCGTCATGCTATTCTTCCTCATCAGCATTGTCATCAATACTATCAGCATCCGTATCATTATACCTCTCTATTTATTTAATCATTTATTTGCCGTGTTTGTAGCGTACGTAGCAATCCCAGAGCATTTAAGGTTATCTAAATGATATAGAGGGACTGATAACTTGACAGATTAATATCTTTATAACTAAAAAAAATAAAAAATAAAAAAAATACGTGTACCTTTATGCCTATAAGTGTTTAATATCAAACTGCAAATGATTAGCAATATTTCCCCGATATTGGATCAGGTGGAATGCCATAATTGTATATATAGTTTTCATACTGTAATGTAATTTCACATGAAAGTTTTATGGCATTAATTAGTAGGCAACGTAAGGAAAATATTGGTGGACGTGCTAAGCAAAAACATTACAACACTAATTAAGGGAGGGAATGAAGAGGGGGAAGGGGGGGGGGGGTAATTGAAGGCAATCATGCAATCTTAAGTTAAGATTACTTTATCGGTGATCACGCCATATATGGATATCAAGTTTAGTAATACCAGGTCGGGTCTGGGCGACTTATAGGAGCTTCTCTGTATTTCACATCAACTTTAAAGCTTATTATACAAACTTCAGCAACTTGAATATATGAAGGGGGGAGGGAGTAAGAGATGGAGAAAGAGAGAAAGAGAGAAAGAGAGAGAGAGAGAGAGAGAGAGAGAGAGAGAGAGAGAGAGAGAGAGAGAGAGAGAGAGAGAGAGAGAGAGAGAGAGAGAGAGAGAGAGAAAGAGAGAGAGATGGGTAGATAGATAGAGAGAGAGAGGGGGGGAAGGAGAGAAAGAAAGAAAAAAGGGAAAGAGAGAGAATGAAAGAGAGAGAGAGAGAGAGAGAGAGAGAGAGAGAGAGAGAGAGAGAGAGAGAGAGAGAGAGAGAGAGAGAGAGAGAGAGAGAGAGAGAGAGAGAGAAAAAGGGAAAGAGAAAGAGAGAGAGAGAGAGAGAGAGAGAGAGAGAGAGAGAGAGAGAGAGAGAGAGAGAGAGAGAGAGAGAGAGAGAGAGAGAGAGAGAGAGAGAGAGAGAGAGAGAGAGAGAGAGAGAGAGAGAGAGAGAGAGAGAGAGAGAGAGAGAGAGAGAGAGAGAGAGAGAGAGAGAGAGAGAGAGAGAGTGATGGATAGATAGATAGATAGAGATTGACAGATAGATAGATAGAGATAGATAGATAGATAGATAGATAGATAGATAGAGAGAGAGAGAGAGAGAGAGAGAGAGAGAGAGAGAGAGAGAGAGAGGGAGAGAGAGAGAGAGAGAGAGAGAGAGAGAGAGAGAGAGAGAGAGAGAGAGAGAGAGAGAAAGAGAGAGAGAGAGCGCAAATTAAAGAGAAAGAGAAAGGAAGAAAGAAAGAGAAAAAGAAAGAGTTTACAGGTCATACCGATCATTCAACGAAATTAATAGTTCGGAAAACATAAAAGTCCAGAGAAATATAATCAGCGTTAATCAGGAAGGGGATTTAAGCCCATAAGAGATAAACTAAAATTAATGAAATGAGACATATTTCACAATACAAAGTAGGTCATTGATGTATAAAAGAATAATATCATCAAATCAAATGATAATTGTAGCAATTGCAATGACTATAGATATAATATTGAGAATGATAACCTCTAGAATTTTATTCTTAATCGATGTTAATAATAATAATGATGATAAAAGCATTGATGATGATAATGATAATAATAATGATAACAACGATACTAATGATGATAACGATAATAATGATAACAATACTGCTGCTACTGCTGCTAATGATAATGATAATGAGGATAATGATAATGATAATGATGATAATGTTACTATTGCAGATGATAATGATGTTAATCAAGATAATAGGAATGATAATAATAAAGATAATAATGATAATAACAAAAATAACAATAACTAAAATAAGGATGATGTAAAGGATAGTAATGATAAGTAGCCTTATCACATTCATATTTGCAATGATAATAATGATTTTAAAGGATTTTAGTGATGATAATGATGATGGTGATGATCAAAGATGATAATGATGATAAGAGCTATGGCATTACTAGTAAACATATTGGCAATAATAATGATGGTTGTGGTGATGATGATAATGGTTATAATCAGAATGGTGGTAGTAATACATTGATGATAATGATGGGGATAATTGTAAAGATAATGATAATAATGATGTTAATGATGATGATGATGATGATGGTGATGATGATGATGATAATAATAATAATAATAATAATAATAATGATAATGACAAGGATAATGATAGTAAAATAAATATAATGATAATAGTAATAATAGAAAAAAAAACAAA
>BOPN01000178.1:337145-339645 GCA_017312705.2 Penaeus japonicus
CAATATTTACACGTTGCCTGCATTTTGCCAAAACTTTTCATATTCAATAATAAACAAATACTATTCTTAATATAAATATTTTTTTTTGTGCACCAATGAAGGTGTGTATAACGTTCACCATAACAAGCAATTTTTCTACGACACTTTCCATATGAACAGGCAAGTTAAATCTACTAGAACTTGCCCAAAAATGTGCGCAGTAAATGTTACCAGCGCATCGTAAAGCTCACCATGATATCACCAGTGACTGTACAGTCGTAGAAGAAACGGCCTAATGTGAAATGGCCTCGTACCGTAGTGTGGGTTATTAGCCGTAAATAATTTCATTGATATTAGATCTCACCGAATACGAAATGCATCGGGGGAAAGCCCTGATTCCATTTATGTAATCTGTTGTAAAAAAAACAATGTTTAATTACAAAACTAGTCTTGACATTATGAATATAGGATATACATTACAAAGTTGCTCCAAACAAAATATCAGTCCCCCCCTTTTTGGAATAACTTTTGGTCACTATTTAGGTTATAGGGCTTTCGAGGGATACGCTCATATTCTTAACTCATAGTCTTAAGATCATTAATATGCATAACTGTATGCGTCCATGATTAAGCGGCTCATTTTCAGTACGACAAAATATGACGATAATTTTTGCCTTAGCGTATAGATAAATCGGATGAAATATATTTTCTTCGTATCTGCAAATTTCATCTTATAATTAATCAAGTTAAGTCCTGCGTTCCTTGCAGACGATAATTCTTTCAGATACCGCTAGTCTTTTGTTCTCTCCCCCCCTCTCTCTCTCTGTTCCTTTCTCTCTCCACTCCTCTCTCTTTCTCTCTCAATCTGTACCTCCCTCTCCCCCTTCTCTCTCTCTCTCTCTCTCTCTCTCTCTCTATATATATATATATATATATATATATCTCACCCCCCCTTCTCCTTTCCCCCATCCTCCCTCCCTCTTAATCTATCTCCCTTCCCCCCCCCCCCCATCTCTCCATCCCTCCCCCCCCTCTCTCTCTCTCTCACCCTCCCTCCTCCTTTCCCCCATCCTCCCTCCCTCTCAATCTATCTCCCTTCCACCCCCCCCATCTCTCCATCCCTCCACCCCCTCCTCCTACCCTGTCCCATTCTCTCTCTGATATCCACACACTAACTCTTCCCGTTTAATTATGCGCAAATGTTTAAGCAGAGACCTGATTTCACGGATGCCAAGTTTACTCATAACTTCATCTAAAAATTATTCCTGGCAGCTACCATCGTGCAAGGCCTAGATAATGTACACGGTCGTCTTGCTCTGTCTCGGATTATGTCTGAAGCAATCCACTGCAAGGAAGTGCAAGAAGAGCAAAGAGGTGAATTAGATAGAGAAGAGGAAGGAAAATACACTTTGGAAAATATTCACATGCGCCAAACAGATATCTAATTTCTAAAAAAGAGGGGGGTGATATTTTGTAATCAGCTGATGTAGGTAGAAAGAAAAGGAGGAGGAGGAGGAGAAGGAAGAGGAAGAGGAGGAGGAGGAAGAGGATGAGGAGGGGGAAGAGGAGGAGGAGGAGGAAAAAGAGGGGGAGGAAGAGGAGGAGGAGGAGGAGGAGAAGAAGGGGAAGGAGGAGGTGGAGGAGGAGGAGGCGGAAGAGGAGGAAGAGGGGGAGGAGGAGGGGGGAGGAGGAAAAGGAAGAGGAGGAGAAGATGGAGGAGGAGGAGGAGGAGGAAGAAGAAGAATAGGAAGAGGAAGAGAAAGAGAAAGAGGACGAGGACAAGGAAGGGGAAGAGGAGGAGGAAGAGAAAGAAGAAGAGGAAGAGGAACAGGAAGAAGAAGAGGAGGAGGAAGAGGAGATGGAGGATGAGGATGAGGATGAGGATGAGGATGAGGATGAGGAGGATGAAGAGGAGGAGGAAGAAAAAAATAATAAGAAGAAGGAAAAGAAGGAGGAGAAGGAGGAGAAGGAGAAAAAATAAGAAGAAGAAGGAAAAGAAGAAGGAGAAAAGGAGGAGGAGGAGAAGAAGAAGAAGGAGAAGGAGGAGGAGGAAAAGGAGGAGGAGGAGGAGAAGAAGAAGAAGAAGAAGAAAAAGAAGAAGGAAAAGAAGAAGAAGAAGAAGGAAGAGAGGTATAATAGAAATAGAAATAAAAAGAAAAAGTAATAAAAGAAAAGAAAAAAAGAAGAAGAAAAAACAACAAACAAAAACAAGAAACACATAAAGAGAAACAAAAAAAGTAGAAGAAACAAGAAAGAACAAAACAAATAGACAACGACAAAGAAGAAAACGGAGAGAGAAAAAAAAAAAAAAAAAAAAAAAAAAAAAAAAAAAAAAAAAAAAAAAAAAAAAAAAAAAAAAAAAAAAAAAAAAAAAAAAAAAAAAAAAAGCATTACAGAAAAGCGAGGCTTGGCTATTTACCTCCGACCCCCTACAGTCGACACTCGCAGGATATGCTCACTCGATGGGCGTTAATTCCCCGACCGGGACAAACTGCATGTCTTCCCCTATCCCATTATCACG
>BOPN01000178.1:354645-365811 GCA_017312705.2 Penaeus japonicus
GGTGATGGGCATTGCTGATTGTAATGTGACGGTGAATCTAATGGTATGATTAATTATTCGCTCAATACATAGTACCGTATCGCGATATTTGCAGTGTTGCATGGGAACGATGGTTGAAATGAAACTGTTGAAACTAATGAGAATAGGAATGTCATCATACCAGCAATAATGATAACGACATTACCACAGTCTTCTTATTTCATATTCGCATAGAAGCCCCTTTTCCATAGCTAAGAAGCCGATTGGTTTATATGGAATGACACCAAAAGATTCACATTATATACGTATTATGAGCTTGATGTTGAAGCTAATAGGGAACGTTCCATATTAAGCATGAGAGAATGTCGAAGTTAAGGATAACATTGATTACCTAAGTGCAGCCTATTCATTGTCACTTTATTCCATAGCTAATCTAAACGAATGAGAAACCAGTGAGACCAAATATTTAGTATAATAGAATGTAACCTAGTGAATATAAAGTTGATATATTCCATAGCATGATGTAGCTAATGAAAGTCTATAAATAGACCATATGCAGAGGGGTGGTAAAAGGGTCAGAGAAACATCTATAGTGAGTAATTAGTTACTAATGACAACACACACCAGGTTACTTCTAGGCTTTCTCGCGGCTGATGATAAAAACATTCTATGTTTGTCCTAGTGAGCAATATATATCAATTGCTGAGTGGCTATTTTCAAATGCATTTTACATCCCTCCCTGCCTACACTTATTGTTCAATAAATAGTATGAAGTATATTTAGTCTGCACACACTTTATTTGCTGCTTATTGTGCTCTGTGTTCACTTCATCTAATTCAGTTCAGTCTATATTTGTTGACAAACAAAGACATGATAAATAAGCTACATTCGAAGATCTGATGCTATCTTTGACTTCGGCCACAATGCGATCCATTTCTGTTTTTATCGCTAATGGATTAAATCTTTCGATTTTCAACATTACCGTTCAGTGGAACAGGGACTAAGAATATATCTAGTGCGAATATATAGGTATAACACGAATTTGGTATATCGGCCAATCAGCTCTTAGCTATGAAGAGTGTGGATTCTGAGCAGATATCGAAAAGGTAATATAATAGTTATAAAAATGATATTAATGAAAAAAAAAGTTGAAAAAAATAGGCTTCATGACATTTCTAACCTCTGAATTTCATCAGATGAAATCCAGGAAGACTTCGTGATTATAATGTAGACTTTCAATATTTTTGGTTGCAATGATGATGCATCTATAGACAAACCATTGCGACAATGCTACTTTTCTTTCTATATGCTAGACAATGGCTCTTGGGAATTATACATACTTGTCATTTTACATCATAAGAAATACTGTGAATGACAAACGATAGTCTGATTTATGAATCTGCTCATTAAAACAGGATGATTGACCTATATCATTCTATATGAATCAGCAATCGTAAAGATATGAAACTTATTTGATACTCACAGAACATAAAACAATAACACAGGACTTTAATTGGCTAATGTGGTGGAATATTGTATATCAAAGATAAAAGACACTATTTTTGTATGCTTTGTTTAAAGTAGAAATAAATATAGCTATCTGACAGTGTTGTTCCTTAATTGTTTTGAAAATAGCCATTCACAAATCATAGAAATAAAACAAAGCATACTCTTGCTTCGAAAATGGCATTAAACACAACAATTCTGGTTTATCCTTGGGCTGCATCAATTACTTATACAATTCATATAAAGTGACAGCTCTACACTCTTGCAGTATGGATAGGATCAGTTATTCGAAACATTAGGAAATTGTTAAAGATTGTTAGTAAAGTCAAATTCCTATTTTGGGGGCAGAGTACTTTAGATTTAGTGAAGTAGAATGACGTAGATGACATATCTTGATACTGGCAACTTTGAAAATGGTTATTTCTGGAAAATTCGAAGCCCATCTGCAACATGGAAACATGTACAGTTCCTTTTCGCATAAATGATTAGTCCATCCTGCTAGGAATTTCATTCCTATGGCTACTATAGTTCATGTCACATCATATTGTAATTTTTCTAGATCTGTATGTCAAAATATAAAGTTCAAACTTCTTCAGTTTGAACTGAAGAACTTTGGTAAAAATCCTAGTTGTCAACTGTCGGTACTAATAATGTCAAAGAGGTTTTTATTTCTTATTATCTGAGGTTTCTGCTTTACTGCCTTGTTTCCATCATTTTTGACTATTTACTAAATAAATCATATATCAACATATTCTAAAATAATCTAGATAATAAAAGAAAAACAGAAAAGGACAAAAAATCAGAAAAGCATTATCCCCTTGGAAACTAGAGAGAAGTGAATTAACAGACTTTCTTTTTATATATTTTTTCCGTCTATGTCATTATATATTGCATTATATATTATGATATATTCAATGTCACTTCCTGTAAAATAATAATATACATGATTTACAATATATAACTTGAAATATATTACAAAATTTGCAGCATGTATAATTTATGAAGGATATAGAAGATTTTTGTACAATATCAAGTAAATAAAGTTTTCAGTTCTTAAGGGAGAGGAATTCAGAAATTCGTACAAGGATATAAAATGAAGATTCTCCCACATTTCCAGTGTTTTAGTAATTAATTCAAGTATAAAAAAACTAAAGTAGCTCGAGGAAGAGCTGTATTACTCCCACACTATTTGGACTAAGTACAAAGGGGGTGGAACTAAATGACGTCACAAGAGCTAGCCAATCAGGATGCTGCTCCTTATGCTAAGAATAGCTGTATGGAGAATAGATTTTTTTTTTTTTTCGGTATTATTATAAGTACCCAATATATATATATATATATATATATATATATATATATATATATATATATATATATATATATATATATATGTATATATACATACATATACATATATATAGTTAGCCAGAAGTGGTAAGAACACTAGAGAAAATATTTATTCTATTTTTCATTACTACTGAGTTTAGTATCGCTGGTGATACCTGCTTCTCATTTACTCTTGACTCGTGGCCTATGACGTCGTTGGAAAGGAGGTCTGTTATAAACCTATTTTGTGTATAGTGCATTTTTCCATGCCATTGTATTAATACGGTAGTGTCTGACGTTCGGTATTTGATAGCAATAGTTTTATAATAATGATGAGGATGATGATGATAATAATGATCATAACACTAAAGATAATAATGAGAATGATAATTGTAATGATAATAATTATAATAATAATGATAATGATAAGGATGGTGATCATCATCACTTTTACAATTGTTAGTATTACTTTTACTACTGCAACGGTAACAACTATTATTAGTATTATTGTTATTACTTTTATATAATTTGTTATTATCATATTTATCATTGAAGAATGATCACGATAAGGACTTTTTTTTCCCTCCTTTCCAAAGGTTGCGAATCACACTGCAAATACATAAATAACAGCGATAGTAATGTCAATACTGATATCCCCCCCCCCCTTTTCTCTTCAGAATGATCACCTATGATGATTTTGAAATACGCTCTAGTAGCTAGTGATATGGATGATGCCACATTCACTAAAACGAAAATGATATCAATCTTATTTTGAAATAAGTCTAGATATCAAAGTGAACGACCAATCAACAGCAAGAGAAGATATTGGACCAATCATCGAGAAGGGATGATACAATGGCGCCAAGTCCGCTACTGAAACGTGTGTACATAAGCGAACAAAGACGCCGAGATTATCACGGAACACAGGAAGGCAAGAATCCGGAGAGGGAAGCCAGCTCGTTTATCAAACAAAGCAGATTGGGAAACAGTTCTGTAACTAAGAGGGAGAAATTCGAATTGGTACTGAGAGATCACGACAAAAGGGCGTTGGAGGACAGCGTTTATATAATGAACGGTATAGGTGGATGGATTTCCGAAGACTGGCAGAGAGATAGAGGGAATGATAGAGGAATGGCCAAGGGCATCAAAAGGCCGAGCAAAGCGATTCTTAGTGGAAGCGCTTTGCGTAGGCGCCAGGCGGAGGCAAAGCCGAGGAGTGGGCGCCGCATGTGGCTTGGTGGTTTATGTATGTCTTTAGCACAAGCGGAGGATCGCAATTTACCCGCACGCATGACGGGGCGGAAGTTAGTGCCGATATATAAAGGCTAACGAGAAGGATAAAGACCGGGCGAATCTCCTTACTCCCTTAGACTACGAGGAAGAAGTAAATGGTTAAGAAAGAGCGAGAATAGAAAACATCACCCGAAGAAATGGGTCGTCGCGAAAAGGCGCAAGAATGCCAAAAAAAACGAAGAAAAAAGAAAGAAAAGAAAGAAAAGAAAGTTAGAGGCATCCACAACATTGGTGATGAAGAGATAGTCTTTGAAGGTTCCCGGCCCCAGGTGGAAAGGGGAAGACAAAGGTAAGTGGGCATATCAGAGGGAAACCAAAGGCGCGAGGGTTTGCGGGCTGCGGTTTAGGGGGGGAGGCTCGAGGACGGATGAGTAGCGGCCGGCGGAGAGGAATGGGAGTGCACAAGATGAAAGGAAAGGAATACAAGTAGATGAAAGGAAAAAAAAAAAAAAAAAAGAAAAAAAGAAAGAAAGAAAGAAAGAGGTAGGTCTTGCAATCTCTCCCAAAAGGGACAAGATAGATAGAAAAATTGACACCGACAAATAGGCTTGGGTACAGCATCCACAGGCCACAAAAACGACAACGAAACAATGCCGTTTCCCGTGCTATTTTTATTGGCAGTGGCTCCGGCGCAAGTTTAATGGTGCCAATATTCCACCCGCTGACTTTTAGTACCTGCACACCTTGCTGCTCGGCGATAAGCCTGTTCGGATTGGCAATTCTCATAATGAACGTGTCACTGACACTCTGCTTTCCAAGAAATGATACCAAGAATATAGGGAAAAGACGTTTCGCAAAAATTTTGCCGTGATTACTTTCTTCGGTGTGCACTAGCAAACACACACACACACACACGCACACACACATATATATATATATATATATATATATATACACACACATATACACACACACACAAACACACACACACACACAAAAATGTATATATATATATATATATATATATATATATATATATATATATATATACATATAAATATACATACATATATACCCACGATTACACCACTATATATATAAATATACATGTATACTGATATATACATAAGTTTATATATGTGTGTGTATTATCATTGCACCTTTTATTAATTTTTTTATATCATGAATATTGTTGTTGTTGTTATTATGTTCTTGTTGCTATTATGATTATTATCATTATTATCAAACTTTTCTGTTCGAATTGTATCAAATATTACTGTTAGTGCTAATGTTATTGTTGATGTTGTTGTTATTACCACTGTTATTATCATTATTAGTGACATTATTCCTATTATCATTATCATCATTATCATTATAGTCATCATTTTCACTATTGTTATCAATATTTTCATCACCATCATCATCATCATCATCGTCATCATCATCATCATCATCATCATCATCATCATCATCATTATCATCATCATCATCTCATCATCAATGCAATTATTATCACTATTAGTATTATTATTTTGTATCATTATTATTATCTTCTTTATTATCATCATTATTATTGTTTTTTGGCATTTTTATAATCAGTGTTACTATTATCATAATCAATAATAATAATGATAATGATAATAATAATGACAATAATGATAATGATAATAATAATGATCATAATATTATAATGATAATAATGTTAATGATATCATTATCATTATCATCATCATAACAATTTTCATTATCATGACTATTATTATTATAGTTATTTTCATTATTATCATCATTATTATCATCTTTATCATTATCATTACCATCATTATTATTAATATTATTATCATTACTATCATCCTCATCATCACTACTATCATTAGTATTGGCGACAAAGTAAAAGGGATTATATCCTTATATCTATCAATAAAAAAAATACGTGCTACAATCATTAATATCATCGTGATTACCCAAACTTTCGAACAGGTCATAAATCCAGCGAATAAATGTAGATATTATAAACTAAACCAAAATGCAGTGTCATAAACATGCTGTTGCATATCATTTAAGCCTGTTGCTTGAAGTTTAATTGTTATTTCACGCTCTCATTTGTATTTCCGAGCTGTCGGCATCACGCTTGTAACTCTCTATCATAAATATGCTAATTATAGTTCTGACTGCCATGCACGGGGTGGGGTGGGTGGGGGGGGGGGTGGCTCTCTGATTCTGCATGTAAATCAGATGCAAAATTCCTGAGTTTATTATGTCAGAGGAATCTTTTCTTCTTTTTTTTGTGTGTGTGTCAGATTGCATCACCCGATTGCCAGATGTTCCTTCCCACGTGCCAGGCAGATGTGTGATAGGGTCGTTATAGACACGTGCATCGTCGAGGCGAGAGGAAAAGTGTAATGTGCTGATGAGAATTTAGATTTAAAAATACGTGTTATGAAAACGGAAGTGGTAGTAGATATACTTGTCGAAATCTGCTACCAGAAAATAAAGGTTGATGATAGATTGATAGATAAGATACACATATGAAGGAGAGAAGATGAATTGATTGTATAAAAGAAAGATATTAAATCAGGAATTTCACTCTAATTCATCGTTGGTCTGTAATGAAAAAAAAAAAAAAAAAAAAGAGGCACATAGAAGATATGTAAATTGGAAAATGAATGACGAGGATTCTTCATATGTTTACAACACCATCCGTCGCTTTGACATCCTTTAATGACACATAAGTCTTCGTAAGTAAAAAAAAAAAAAAAAAAAAAAAATTGAAGCCTCCCACCAGACGCATATTTAGCTCTTGCCTATCCTACCTACCTCGCCTTACGTTGAATTAAGATGCAGATTGGACACATGACATTTAATCTCAGCTGGGATCGCATGCCAGTTTTCTTTCCCTTTCTCTTGATATTACGTGGTTGGTCTTAAAGTCTCTTCATTTGTTTTGTTCTAGTATTTTCTTTTTATAGTTTGATTGTAGTCTGAGTCTACAAAGCCTTGGATGCCTGTGCTCTGTTTTTGCTATTAAGCTGATTGTATATTGGTCATGAGTCTTATATCACCTAAATAATTAATTGATAACTATCAGTAGCAGTCATTCTTTACCACGCCAGGCTTACCCATCAATCTTCATTATACATCACAATATTTGATTTTAGTTGTACCAAAAACAAAAATACAAACCCCCGCAGCATTTACTTCTCTCGGCCATAACAGTCATTTTCCTACCAGCACTTCTTGCTTTGTGTTGGTTGAAAGCTCTTTAATAAACAACGCAAAGGCAGCTCCTTTATGTTGTTCCCCGAGACATTGCCTCGGTAAACCTTACACTGAGGAGCAATCTCAAGTCGTAAATCATGGTGAAAAAGTCGCTCTCAAGAAGGTTTACGACTAACTTGAACGATGAATCTAGTACGAACTCGCTCGCCAATATTCACCTTCTGTGCAGTCAAGTATCCACTTACATCCAATTTATATTCATAATTTCGAATCTGATTCGTTGGAGATCTTTCTTTCTTTCTCTCTCTCTCTTTCTTTCCCTCTCTCTCTCTGTCTCTGTCTCTGTCTCTCTCTCTCTCTCTCTCTCTCTCTCTCTCTCTCTCTTTGTCTCTTTCTCTCACTCTCTCTCTTTCCCTCTCTTTCTCTATCTTTCTCTTCCTGTCTCTTTCTCTCTCTTTCTCTTTATCTCTCACTTTCTGTCTGTCTGTCTGTCTGTCTGTCTGTCTGTCCGTCTGTCTCTCTCTCTCTCGCCGAAATTCTGCTTCGAGGTTTATTGCGCCATCTGTCCCTCTCTACTTTGTGTTTATTCCGTCACCTGCTTCGTCTCTTCACTGCCGTCGTCTATGCTCGATATTTTTGCCCGGAGCTCATTTCAGCACTTAGCACACCTGAAGTCTCAGCGCTAAACTCGCACGAAGCTTACGACTTAACTCGTATCGAAGGCTCACATTTCGTCCCATCCAAGCGGCACCTCGCACTCGAAATCACCCCTTCGGCATTTACACCTGTTCCTCCTTCTCGAACGGCAAAGTCGCCACTCGTATCAACGCCACATCTGTCTCTTCGCGGTACTCCACGTCTAAGTCTCGCATCAAACGGTACTTCGTCTTACGGTGGCTCATTGTCAGTCCTCGAGTACCCTTCGGGAATGTGCAGCTTACACTACGTAGTCATCAGCAGGGAGACGGTAGTTCTGTACCCAGAGCAAGATGTCCCCAATGTAGCCCGTTAAGTTTGAAAGAGCTTACTTCCTTTAAATATGGGTCTTACTACTATATCCTTCCTGGAAGTTAGAATATCGACCCATCCCCTTAAACATTATCTGGTGATTAGCATGTGTGTGTGAGTGTGTGTGTGTGTGTGTGTGTGTGTGTGTGTGTGTGTGTGTGTGTGTGTGTGTGTGTGTGTGTGTGTGTGTGTGTGTGTGTGTGTGTGTGTGTGTGTGTGTGTGTGTGTGTGTGTGTGTGTGTGTGTGTGTGTGTGTGTGTGTGTGCGTGTGTGTGTGTGTGTGTGTGTGTGTATGTGCACATACGAATTGAAAGACCTTGTCGTTGCCTCCCGTCCATCGACACTTGCAGCCTCCGACCTCGACCTCTCTCACGCCTCGATCCCTACGGCCAAGGGATAATGGCCTTTGCTCGTATTCAAATTGCGAACTCAAAGTCTACTGAAAGATGGATAAGCTACGGTCTCCGAAGGGCTGTCTGTCTCGATTCTGCACCAGCGTCTCCGAGTGATGTTCCCGAGTATTGTTATATACACAAGCTGTGGCCACTTGTTGCTGTTGCTGTACAAGGACTGCTCCACTTTGTTGCCAGATGCACGTCATTTTTTTCACTGTTAGTATTCAAACCTCTTCATTTATGTAATGTTCTATCAGATAATCAAACTACACGTCTGTGATTTTTTTGCAATTACTTGCAAAGAGATCCTTGAAGATTACGAAGTTCACCGAGAAAAGAAGCGTAATCACAACATGCCACGCGGAGCATAAAGAACATGAATCTGTTGTATTTATGTGGAAGCTGCAGCTGCCAGACAGAACAGCCCTCCCCTGGCGCACTCTAAGCGGTAACTTGTGCGACATGTGATCCGAAATGAACACAAATCTCAGAACTGACTCGAGAGCCTGAGGGAGATACGCGAACTCGCTTGCTCCTCTGGCGGCTTGTATGTTCAAGAAAGGTTTCATGTGTCGGGCTACAAACTCAACAGGCGAGCGCGGGGCAAAAAACTGCCTACTCCCACACTAAGGCTGAAGGAGCAGCGAAGGTTCTCAGCTTCATCTTAAGCATCTTACTCATTTGCTCAATTGCATCGTTGATCTTAGAGTGTTGCAGAAGTGGGAGGGAGACAGAGTAACAAATTCTTACCATAAATACGTTTCGTACTTAAACCGCCGTTGTTGTCGCCATGTTAATGTACAAATTAATATCTGTCGCTCTGTCTGCCAAGTTACATGTGTGCGAATCTACGTGCAAACGAAGGATTATTTCTCAATGAGATGGTGCCTTCTCCCCTCCCTTTTCTGACTGAGACGCGCTCTTCACAGGTGAATTAGTCACCTCCTCCCCTCGGTCGCGTGACGGTCCATCACTTCAAACCACAGCCTTCCTCCGCCACAGCCTACACGAGCCACGTTGAGACACACCCAAAATAACCGGCGTGTAAACAACCCTTTCCACTCTCGACTCTACCACAATTTTACCGAAGTTCTTTACCACGCTCGGCTACCCATCAACATATGCGATATTTTCTTTCTCCGATCGGTGTTTATTGAAGTGTGAGCACGATTTTAGGATTTTTTTGGGGGGTGTTCAATCTCACTTTGTTTGCTGCTCTGATATTGAAAAAAAGAATTACTTGCAGTGTTTATTAGCTTCAAGTTTGATACATTTCTGTAGGCCTTACTGACTCTATGCTAAAGCCTAATCTTAACACTTAGCTAAAAAAAAATGAACACATGTCAGCCTCAAACATTATCTGCCTACCATAATATTTGTACACAGAGTTGAACTACTCAAAAATTAGTTCACGCTGCGACACATACATGAGTGATGACTGATTTTTTTTAACTTTTTTTCTATAGAAGAGTAAAGGAAGTGTAATTTCCAAAACTTAGATATTTACCAAACTCTGAACTTGGTGCAGATCCCTCACTGATCTTTACCCACAGCGATAACTCAGCTCATGAATATGCTAATTTTACAAAAAGTAAACAATTGGAATACTCCATTTTTCTTCCCAGACTCTCTGTTTAATTGGTGTCCCCGACAAATTTCCAAATGAAAACTTGTAACGAATTAACGTTCATCTTCCTGCCTGTGGCCACCCCAACGTATTCCGAAAGTTCCTGAGACAGTGGTATGAATAATAGATAAGCGACGAGTATGAGCGTTAATGCATGCTTGTCATCTTCTGAATTCACTATACCGAATGTTGTCACTCAGTCATTATGTGTGATAAAAAGCGGGGTCTCCCTTCCCTTGAACTCACGCTTTCTCCTCAAACACCTTGCTCTCTCATGCACACACTTATATACAGACACAAACTTTTGTGTTTGTCTGTTTCTGTCTGTTTGTTCGTGAAGCTATCTGTCTCTGTCTGTTTATTTCTCTGTCTACTTCTCTCGTTCTCTCTCGCTCTCTCTCTTTTTCTTTCTCTCTCTCTCTCTCTCCTTCCTACCCTCCTTCCCTCACCCTCTACCCCCCCCCCCTTTCTCTCCTTCCTACCCTCCCTCCCTCACCCTCTATCTCCCCCCTCTCTCTCTCTCTCTCTCCCTCCCTCCCTCCCCCCTCTCTCACCCGACACGCATATGTGCAAACATCAATCCCCTCCTTCCACCTCCCTCTTCTTTGTGTCTTTCCACCGTGCTACTCTTCTGGGTATTCCATTTCCTCTCTCCCATTTACGTCTCCAAATTTCATTTTCTCTTCTCTTCCTATTTCCGTTCCTTTGCCCCTCCCTCCCTTCCTAGCACCAAACCTGTCGAGGGTAATCACAGCTCTCTTGGTACAGGGAATGACTGATTAATATTACCCCCCCCCCCTCTCTCTCTCTTTCTCTGTCTATTTCTGTCTCTGTCTTTGCCTCTGTTTCTCTCTCTCTCTCTCTCTCTCTCTC
>BOPN01000178.1:395911-398411 GCA_017312705.2 Penaeus japonicus
AAGCATTGCAACATCGGTGTGGACTCTATAAACCTACAATTAAGCCTAGTCTTTCGCAATCACACAAAGGAATTACATATTGACAGTATAAATAAACCAATGTTCAGAGATTAAGGTAGAACAATTTGTCACATGCAAATAACTCAGCTTAAAGTAACGCCGGCCATGCAGTCTCACGCAGAAGGTTGTTAGAGACGAAAGTCAAAACTGTGTGTCATGCGTCACTCACAGCGAAGGAGCTTTTTCGAGCACCGAAGGAACGCCTGTCACTCACCGATGTCTCCCCGATGTCGAAGACGCGACACACAAGCCTTGCCGTCTTCCCCGCCTGCACCGTGATGCTGCGAGGGAGCGATCTGTCGAACCGAGGGCCCGTCGGCTCCGTCGGCAGCTCCGTGGGCGACACAAGGCTGTCTTCCTCTGGGTCGTGGTCGTCGTCGAAGTCGTTGTAATCGTCTTCGTCCTCGTCCTTTCGCCAGCCTCCGCCGCCCGTGCCCTGGCCGTACCTCGCGCCGCCACTCCGATAGGTCTGGTCGTACAGTTGGTTGTTGTGGTAATAATCCTGGTCGTCGTCAGACTGGAACCCCTGGTCTCGTCTCGGGCTGGCGGCTGCGGGTCTCTGGTCGGGGCTGTAGCCTTGCCCCAACCAGTGCCCCGTCTGACTGTGGCTCGGTTGGGAGCCGCCTGTGTGTTGGTAAGACTGGCCGTGAGGGGAGACGGCCCCCGTACTGTGGGCGTGCAACGGACGTCCGTAGGGCAACTTGGGGTAGTGACGCCCTGGAATCTTTACGTCGGCGTCGAAGTCGGGCATGTCGTGGTCCAGCTCATCGGGGTCGAAATTGTCGTCGTACGGGACGTGGCTCAGGAACTTGGCGGCGCCGTCTGCATCACCTGGGGGAGGCGAAGGGAGACGCGAATTAGTCTTTGCTCCAGAAAGTCTTAGCAAAATTACCTCCAAAAGGATCCAAAATCACAAAAATGTATATTCACAGTATGGTAAGATCAAACGTTTAATGAAATTGAATATATTCTTGTGATTTTTGTATCAACAAATATACTTTGGGACAACACAGCACATCTTGAAGCGAATCACACCATGGCAATAACGATGCTCAGCTACACATAACACAATGCTGCACACGCCGCATAACCTTGCTATTTTCCCCTCCGCCAACACCAGCAGCACCCTTCCTTGAACAGCAACACTGTCGACTGTGAAAAACTCTTACAAACAGTTTGACTTCAGAATGAATTTTTACGGGGCGTGAGGGGAGGAGAAAAGGCCAAACTAAGTGTCAAAAACTCAGTGTGTAACAACTACCACCGTCCACATGCAAAACAGCCTGCAGCTGCTCCATAGTGCATCTCTTTAAACCCGTTCGTCCGAAGGTGAATAGGTTTGCCTGGTATGGAATGCACTTTTGGAAATTCTGTCCATTTGACGACACGGATGTTAGGTACAATAATATGATTAAAGGGGAAGCAGGGAGAGCAGAAAGTAAAATGATAATGGGATTATTTCCCTTGGGTAGAGGGAGAGAGATATTCAAAGTTACGGGCGTGTGCATGGGATTAATGAAGGAAATGTCTAAAATTGATAAACGCATTTTCAATTCCGTGATGCCGATAGCGTGCAGATACATCATTATTCTGCTGAATATCCGAGAAGACACACAGAAATTTTCATCTCTGGCATCTTGAGTTGGTGTCCCCGCTTGAATGTCATGTTAATAATTCTATGTTCCACATGATTACAGGATTCCAGATTTTACACTGACAACATCAAGCTCGATTCAGTGGACACGAGTACACCAGCCGTGACGCCATCACCATAATATAAACCTACACGCTCTCCAACATCAAAACGGACGCACAAAAGTCACCAACAGGAAAACTATAGGTCGCCCTTTTTAATCCACGAAATATATATCAAGCAGAATAGCCGCCCTTTGATTAATGTAAAGAATTTATGAAATCGGCCCAAGTCTCCTTCATCACCATAAAGGAATGTGAGAACTTGTTGGAAACTTTTCTTGCACCCAAGACAACATTCTTCCTCTCCCCCCCCCCTTTCACTTCCCTCCACTTTGTCTCCTCTTCCTTCCCTTCCCACCACTTCCTCTCCTGCTCCTACTCTTCCTGCTCCTTCTCCTCTTGCTCCTCCTCCTTCCCTTTTCTCCACTTCCACTCCTGCTCCTACACCTCCTCCTCATTCTCCTCCTGCTCTTCCTCCTTCCCTTTCCTCCACTTCTTCTCCTGCTCCTACTCCTCTTCCTCCTTCTCCTCCTGCTCTTCCTCCTTCACTTCCTTCCACTTCCTCTCCTGCTCCTCCTCCTCCTCCTCCTCCTTCCCATCCCTCCACTTCCTCTCCTCCTCCTCCTCCTTATTATCACTTCTCTTGCTCCTTATTCCTATCCCTATCTTCCTCTTCTTCCTCCTCCGCCTCCTCCTTATTTTTACTACTATTACGAAAGTTATTAGTATTTTTATTATCGTTATC
>BOPN01000178.1:405911-408411 GCA_017312705.2 Penaeus japonicus
CCTCCCACATCCGGTCGAATCATTGCACTGGCTCCTACCCTCCCCCCCCTCCACCCCACCACCATCCCCACAACACCCACTTCCTCCCCGCAACGCTCCCCCACCATGTATACCTCCCCCCCTCCCCCCTCTCCCTCGGCATCACCTGCAACCAGCTGGCCCACATTGGCTCCCACTCAACAAACCTCGCAAGAACCAGTTACCGGATGTTGACGAAGGCTGTGGAAGAGGGGAGGTAGGGGGTGTACTGGGATGGGTTTCTGGGGGGGGGGGGGTACTGGGATGGGATTCTTGGGGTAGGGTTATAGGGAGGGGGTACTGGAGTTGGGGTACTGGGGAGCGGATGCTGGTGTAGGGGTTTCTGATGGGGGGGAGGGGGTTCTAGAGGGGGGAAGGGTACTGAGGAGGAGTGAGATTGTACAGAGAATGATGGAGGAAACTGGAAGGAAAAAAAAAAAAGACAAAATCTGAGAAAGGGGAGATCTTTCGGAAGAGGAGAAAGTGTAGAGAAGAGAAAAACGACTGAAAGGGACGAAGGGATGACAAGAGAAATATAAAAGAAAATGGAAGAGAGAGAAGGGGAAGAAAAGAAAAAGGTGAGAAAAGGGTAAGACCGAATAGAGACAAAGAGAATAAAAACTGACTTATCCTATCAAGGGATGCGAAGGTGTGAGAGAAAAAAAAATAGAAAAAGAGTGAGAAAGAGAGAGAGAGGGAGAAGAGGATAATAACAGACATAAACGAGAAAGAGAATAAAAGGAAAGAGAAACAAAAGCCAAGGAAGAACACATGATATTATCTTGGAACAAGGAAGAACAACGAAGAAATAACAGAAACAGAGAAAAAGACATCGTTAAGAACAAACGAGAGGTGATAAAGAAGGTCAGAAGAGAGGGATGGAGAGAGAGAAAAAAACAAATACAACAAAGAATGAGTAGATGAAGCCGGGACGAAAAACAAAAAAAGGAAAAGAAGAGAATGATTAAGTAAATATCATACGAATATACATATATATAAAGAAAGAAATGGAGAGAACAAAGGAAACAGGAGAACTAGAGAGAAAGAACAGAAAATGGAGATAAAGAAAGAACGAACAGAAAAAAACACAATAAATTTGGGAGACATTGAGACAAAGAAAATAAGGAAATATCAAGGGGGATGAAAAAAATGTGACTGATGGAGAAGAAGAAAACAAGAAAGGCACAAGAAAAAGAAATTAGAATAGGGGAAACAGACCATGATGGATAACGGAATGTTCAATATTATGAGTTAGCATTCAAAATAATCAAATAAACGAAACACAATAGGAGACTCAAAATAATTGAATATGCTTCAATAAAATAATTAACAAGTAAAGTAAGAGCATATAGAGATAAATAAGAAATATGAAAATCAGGGATAATACGATAATTGATAAAGGCATAGGAAAGTGCACGGTGAATGAGACAATGAGAGAGAGAGAGAGAGAGAGAGAGAGAGAGAGAGAGAGAGAGAGAGAGAGAGAGAGAGAGAGAGAGAGAGAGAGAGAGAGAGAGAGAGAGAGAGAGAGAGAGAGAGAGAGAGAGAGAGAGAGTGTGTGTTCTACCTCTTTCCACATCATCATCGTCATCATCATTACCAGTATTATTATCATTATCATACTATCATTCTCATCACTATCAACATCGTTATTACACTTATCACAATCATTACTATTATATTTAGACTACCATCATCATTATCTTTATTATCATATCCATCATTGTCATAACTGGAAAAAATAGTTACAGTTATGCCCTTCTTTCCCCTAAGCCCCTTTCCCTTGTCGCCCTTTAGATCAATCTTCCACATCAATTCGTCTTTTACTAGAAGTTATTTCTTCGTAGTCCTTATTATCCTCTCTTGTGCCCCTTCCCCCTCCTTACCCCTACCGCACCCCTCCCCCACCCCACCCACCACGCCTCATGTTGCCCTGTCTAGGATTGCGAAGTCTGATACAGCTGCTGGTGGCACTGAAAGCGATGCATGATCTGACTCTTTGACTTTGTTGCACGGCTTTGTTATTGTTGTTTTGTGCACCTGGAAGTGCTACTCCCGGCGCTGAGACTGTTTTATGATCTGCATCACCCACGTTCCTTGCTTTCCTAGACGGTGACGTCATGCTAAAAACATTTATACCAGACGTAAATATTACGGCATTTGCAAGACCTAGTTCTTCTTGGCTCGCACTTGATATCGTTGTCTATATTTCCGTCTTTAATGTTAATGTCAATCTTTCTTTTGCAAGGATTTGCTAAAAGTAGTTTCTTCCTTGTTGCTATTTTGTGAACGTGTGCTGGCGGATTACTAGTGGCAAAAATTGACTCTTGAAGTCTAACGTTAGCTTGAAATCTAACGTAAGATATGCCAGAGGCGTCCGACATGAAGTGATCTGTGTGGCAGCCAGAGCTTGTACCCTGACAGTGTGCTGTGTGCGTGGGAAGGGGTGGGAGGAGAGAGAGAAAAGGAGACACAGAACCTG
>BOPN01000178.1:415911-423411 GCA_017312705.2 Penaeus japonicus
CTCTCTCTCTCTCTCTCTCTCTCTCTCTCACTCTCTCTCTTTCTCTCTCTCTCTCTCTCTTTCTAGAGTTACGAGGCAGCTTGATGTAGTGACTGCAAGATTACGGCTTGGCTACAAATATTATTGGGAGTATAGTGTCTCAAACAATGCTGAGGAAACTGAATGTAAGATGTGTAACCAACCATATTCAAACACCCTTAACCACTATGTAATGATATGGCCTCTGATTGAAGAGTTTCGTGAACAGAATTAACATGAAGCATTGTTTAGTTTTGCAACATCCTATATAAAAAATGGTATTTTATCTGATATATCACGTAAATACAAGAATTTTGTCTGCAATAAATAAAATTGCAAGGGCTTTCTTAGAGTGATAATACATGTATTATTATGTCTTATGTATAGTTTTACCTATATCAATTGACATGTTCACCGTAATGTATGTCTCACCATCAATGTATGACTCATAATTTAATATGAACTGCTATACAAACCATCCTATGTCTATTCATGTGTATACTCTGTATATAGTGTGAATAAACTTTTCAAAATCAAATCATATCAGATCTCTCTCTCTCTCTCTCTCTCCCTCTCTCTCTCTCTCTCTCTCTCTCTCTCTCTCTCTACTTTCTCTCTCCATTTCGTTAGTTGTGTCTTTGTTCCTGTATTTGTCCTTCATTATACACAGCTACTTCCTTGTTTTTATCACATGTTTTGTACTTGTTGTTAGTTATGATTAAGTTTTCTATTTTCTTGTCGTAATTTGTCGCTTTGTGTGATGATGTTATTTCTATTTGTGATGAAGTTTTTGTTTGTTAGTTGTTGTTTAATCTGTGTGTGATGTCACGTGAAGACATTTCATTTCCTAGTTTTTATTTGTGATGTTTATTTGTTGTTTTTTTGTTCCTAAATCTCCCTTCGTTGTATGTCCCTTACTTATTCGTCTTTTCTTATTTTCTCTAGTTTTTGTTTATCTTTTGTTTTCTTTGTTATTTTTTTTTTCTTCTTCTTCTTCTTCTCCTCCTCCTCTTTTTCCTTCTACTCCTCTTTTTCCGACTCCTTCTCTCTCCCCTCCTCCTCCACTTCATTCTCATACTCTTCCTCCTCCTCCCCTTCTTATTCCCTTTACTCTCTACTTCTTCTCTCCCCTTTCTTCCTTTCTCTTTTCTTTTTCCCTATCTCATTTATTCCCTTTCAGGCGATTTTCTACCTTTGTAGCCTCACGTCTGATGCTTGACCTCTCTGAGATTCTTGTTTTTTTATTCTCTCTCTCTTTTTGTCTGTCTTTCACTGTCTCTCTCTGTCTATCTGTCTCTCTCTCTCTCGCTCTCGCTCTCACTTTCATATAATCCCCCCCTCTCTCTCTATCTATCTATCTATCTCTATCTCTATCTCTCACTCTCGCTCTCACTTACACATACACACACACACACACACTCTATCTCTCCCTCCCTATCCATTTTTTTTTCTCTCTCGATTTGGAGGAGGGGGGGAGCGAGAGAGAGAGACAGAGTTACAGAATATAAGAATAGGAGAAAGAGGAAGAGAAAGGGAAAAAGAGAGAGAAGTTAGAAAGAGAAGGAAGGGAATGGAAGAGAAGAAGAAAGGAAAAAATACGAGGAAGGAAGAGAATAGCAAGAAGATTGATAAAAAAAAAACAATAAAGTAGTAGTTGACTACAGGAAGCCAAGCAATTGGGAAAAAGTCCTTCGTTCAGACCAGAAGAATACCAAGTCCAGCATCCCCGGACGGACACGCACCTCCCTCCTCTCCCCCTGGGATGCTGTGGAACCCCCTACCCCTACCCACCCCTCACCCACCCACACCCTCTACCCCAGTCCCCTTCCCCGTCATCCTCTATTTTCTTGCAAATGTTTGTCGTCATTAGCCTCTCTCGTTTACTGGTTCTCTGTCTCGCTCTTTCACACTTTTAATCTCTTTCTCTCCCTTCCTTTCTATATTTTTCTTTCTATCTCTCTCACTCTTTCTCTCTCTCATTCCCTCTCTCTATCCGCCCCCCCCCCCCTCTCTCTCTCTCTCGCTCTCTCTCTCTCTCTATTTCTATCTCTCTCTCTCTCTCTTTCTCTCTCTCTCATCCCTTAATTCTAATCAAATCAAAGCTATTTCATGGGCCCATAAACATTATCATAGTATGAGTGAACAAGAAATAACGAATCAGTGAAGTTTAAAAGAGGTTTTGGGAAGAAGTTGAACGGGCGATTAAAAGCGATGAGAAATTTAACCATAGAGAAGTTTTTAAGAAGTTTTAGAGGCGGCAGGTGTGTGGGTGTCTGCGTTGTTGATGCTGGGGTGATTGCAAGTCGATATTAATACATTTTCAATAAGTGGGATTTGAATCTCATCTTTTGCGTGTTGCGTCGGGGGACTTTCGGGTGATTGGATGTCTTTTTTTTATAATTTGTTAAAAAAAATACATTATGGGAAGCGTTGTCTTTTTTATCAAGGAATAAAAAAAGAAAGAAAGAAAAAGTTATGATTTATGAAAAAAAAAGTCGTTAAAGAAAGCGTTTTCACTTTTTTTAGGATTTGTATAAGGAAAATAATCATTATCAGCAGCGGCGTGAAAAGAGTTTTAAAAAGTGTTATGAAGGCGTGAGGTCTGAACGGCGGGAAAGGAAAGGCACAAGATACTTAGTTCTCAAAATTAGGCCTTCCGAGTCGTAACTCAGACCTAAAAAAAAAAGAAAAAAAAAAAGAAAAAAAAGTGGTAGAGAAACAGGAAGTCACACTGCGAGATGGATTTTTTTTTCAGTCACTGCCGCAACTCAAAAATTTGCCGCGGTTGTCGTAACACGTTACTTGCGTCGATGCACATCTTGGAGAATTTATAGTGTGTGCGTTTTTTTTTTTTATGATGTATGTATGTGTGTGTGTTTGCATCTGTGTGCGTGTGTGTTTTTGTATTTAAGTGCGTGTGTTTATGTGTGTGTGTGTGTGTTTGTATTTATGTTTGTGTATGTGTGTTTCTTCGTGTATGTGTTTATAAAGTAAACGTAATAAATCTCTAATCATACTCCTGTTAAGAGATAGTTAAGTTATTTAAGTTCTCCTACAATTTCTTCATTTTCCTCACCTTCGCCTCCGATCTTGCGCTAAGCTTTGTTCGAATCCCTCCAACTGCGCCTTAAGACCCACAAACTAATTTCCCGAAGCACCGCCGACTTTTCCCGAACCTTGCAGCCCCTTCCCTCGCTGCAGTTCTTTCACCCTCGCCGCTGTTCTTTCACCCTCGCCGTAGCTCACAGCCTTGCCCAGCTCTCCCACCCTCGGAGCCCTTGTGAGGTCCCGACAGGTGCGGCGGACATCGAGTATCAGCAAAGTGTGGAGGGAAATTTCAAGTACATAAGCACGCCATTAGCTCATTATCGGCCTCATGTCAGCTCCGTGTCAGCTTAGCGTCAGCAACGATACGTTGGGGAGAGACGCAGGTAAGGGGTGCATCGGGGGGGATGGGGGGGGGGTTGGGGAGAAAGCTTACCAGGAGGGAGATCGAGACGTTTCCCCTCGTTGGACCCCAGGGACGCTACATGCGGTAGGACAGAAAGGTCGGTCGCTTATCGTTTTTTTTTTTTGTTTTTTTTTTATTAAAGAGAAAGAGAGATAGAGGGAGAGAGAGAGAGAGAGAGAGAGAGAGAGAGAGAGAGAGAGAGAGAGAGAGAGAGAGAGAGAGAGAGAGAGAGAGAGGGAGGGAGAGAGAGAGAGAGAGAGAGAGAGAGAGAGAGAGAGAGAGAGAGAGAGAGAGAGAGAGAGAGAGAGAGAGAGAGAGAGAGAGAGAGAGAGAGAGAGAGAGAGAGAGAGAGAGAGAGAGAGAGAGAGGGAGGGAGGGAGGGAGGGAGAGAGAGAGAGAGAGAGAGAGAGAGAAAGAGAAAGAAAAAGAGAAAGAGAGAGAGAGAGAAAGAGAGAGAGAGAGAGAGAGAGAGAGAGAAGCATAAAAAGGGGCATAGAAAATAGAAAGAAAACCAAAGCAAGAGACAAAGACAGAATGCCGAAGTTTTAGCTTGGCGTTGCATTAGTCATGGTAAAGAGGGGAGGGTGAAGGCAGCGCCACCATGAAGCGAGGGGGAAAAAAAGAGGGAATGGGAAAGTGAGAGACAGATGGAAGTTACAAAAGAAGTTAAAAGGAAACCACAAAAAAAGAAAAAAAAATACGTTTAGAAACAGCGACAACTATAAGAGCAGACATGGCAAGAAGTAGAAAAAAAACATTCACCTGGCAGCCACCCATAGACCGGAGTCACATGATACTGCGAAAGAATTAGGTTTTTGTGACGGATGTCGGTACTGCTTCTCGCGCCAGTGCTTAACGCAGTCGCTCGGTACATGTTCTTATATGTGTGTGTATTTGTGGATATATAGATACACATATATAAACACACACACACACACGAAAATGTGTGTGTGTGTGTGTGTGTGTGTGTGTGTGTGTGTGTGTGTGAGTGTGCATGTGTGTGTGTGTCTGTGAATGTGAGTGTGTGTGTGTGTGTGTGTGTGTGTGTGTGTGTGTGTGTGTGTGTGTGTATGTGTGTGTGTGTGTGACATTCTATATTTTAAAAGTTTAGTTGTGATATCAAGATATTTATAATGCATAAACAGTTAACACAGTATTGACAGTTTTCACAGTGTAGTCAGTCAAAAGATCGAAAGCTTGGAAAGAAAGAAGTTTAGGCTAAAATCTTGACACGGAAAATATTCAGCGAAAACAGCAAACATGATAGAATTCGAAGAACTTCAAAATCAATACATGAAAAACGAGAACTTAAAGGGATTGACAATATTTGTGAGCTAAGCCATGTGTTTTATTCTACTTGATATTTGACTAAAACACAACTTTAAAACGAATTCACAAATGTAAAATAGAATATATGCGAGTAAATATATATTAAGTGATATGATTTGAACGATCAAATAAGTGTGCAGGTTTGAAAAGAAATGCAAATTGCAATTTGTGCAAAAAAGAAAAATACCACAGCATTCAGGATGACAAATTGCATTCTCGATTGACTTTGCAGTTGCAAATTTTATCCACCTATTTCATTCGCCAATGCATCATAACTAACCCTCAGAAAAGAAAACATATATCAAGAAATTATATGTATCAAAATATCCAAGTCAGTAATATATCAGAATATAAACTAGACTCCATCTAAGCACATTTGAGGAACGTTTCAGGCGCTGGATATTGCTTGTAAGCGAATGATATCAAGATGAAACCAAAGGAAGCACTAACCAACTCGTTAAAAAGTTTCGGACGTCGTCAAGGATGAATATGCAGTTTTATAAATGTTCGTTCTTTTCCTTGCGGTAAACTGGACACGTGGCTGGTATAAAAAAAAAAAAAATAGTAATAATAAATAAATAAAAAAAGCAATGCCATGTGCTGTTATGTGATTACCAAGAGGAAATTATATTCCACTGCAAAGGAAACTCCAGAAAAATTGTCTGTCATTCCTCAACATCAATAGATATTTTGCCGTATCTTATTCGGTCAGACATCAAGAGAATAGTTGCTGTTATCGCGAGCAAATGAACCACTCCATTTTCCGTATGCAAAATGACTCGGACCCGAACCAAAAGGCGCAACCAAAACACGCCCTTAGCCAATCACGACATTTGCATACAAAGTACAAATCCTGGAGAAAGATTGCTTTTGGTCAACAGTACTTGATTGGCTGTATTGACAGGATGGTTGAGTCTGAGTACTGATTACATGTAGTAGAATCATATAACGTTTAAGGTAAAGGCAGTGGAATTAGTGTGTGTGTGTGTGTTGTGTTGTGTTGTGTTGTGTTGTGTGTGTGTGTGTGTGTGTGTGTGTGTGTTTGTTTTGTATGTGTGTTTGTGTGTGTGTGTGTGTGTGTGTGCGTGCGTGTGTGTGTGTGTGTGTATGTGTGTGTGTGTGTGCGTGTGTAATTGAAATTATTTCGTACTGTATTTTTCCCTTTGATATTCATACTATAATTTTTTTAAAATAAGATAGCGTGTCAATGCATTTATTAAAAGAATCTCCCGTATGGACCTGTCATTGGCTCATGTAATACAGCCAGTAACCATAAAAGTATTTTTTAGAGCCTAAAGAACGAAAGTTACATTCCATAATTATCCATAGGAAAAATCTCTATTTCTATAATCATTGATGCTATGAACTTTTGTACATGAAAGTCCGCAGTCACTCTTTTTATATATCATATCTCGAAATTTAGTTTAATTAAATTTTAAAATATTTTTGGAAGATCTATTATTATTAATGTACTTAAGTATAATATTTTCAACAGTACTCTATAATTCGTAAAGTTGGCAAGACATGAAAATGTAAAGAACTATAATAAAGATAACAGGTGAATTATCCGTAGTCCATCTTCCTATAATTGATTCGTAATAGAAAATAGTTCATTCACATAACATACCTATTCATCCATACTTTTCATACCTCATTTATAAAAGAAATAAGGCGCTACATTTAACAGAAATACGAAAGGCATTAAGAAAAGGATTAATAAGTAGTTTCGGGTTTGGAACCAGTTCATCTTTCATTAATGTAATGGCATTTCCATGTCTATCGGTATATTTTTCGTGGGTTACTTTCCCCTGTTTGCGTATAAAAAAAGAGATACCGTAAATTATTGAATAATATACAATATTCAAACGAGCAATACAAGTTATAAAGAAAATATGTGAGACCTAATGTACTAGAAGTGTTTTTATTAACTTTATCACCACTCCTGTGCACATTTCCTTTTGTTGAATGTAACATGCGTTTCCATAACGTACTGTTAGCTTAGTGTTTAGTTTTAAGTAAGTGTCGTTATCTGAGCCTCTTCCCATATGCATTGATGTGCATCTGTTTTAGTTTCCTTGATCTTTTATTAGAGTTGTTGAGATACTGCAACAGCGAGACGGCTGTGTAGATTGTATATACTTAGACATCAAAAGATAATATTCCATAATAGACTGAAATGGAAACTGTAAAAACAGGTAAAGTTATAAGAAAACTCGAATGGGTAAAGATTTTTTTCAATCCGCAAGATAAATGTATAGTAATGAGAGCTGATCGCTGTACATGGAGCCAAGTAATTAGTGGAGTTGTACATGAATCAGTCTCGCAGCCGCTAGGTAGGGCAGAGGTTAGCGTGCCGACCTCCCACCCCCGTGGTCGGCAGATCGAGCCCCGTCCAAGCTCATGAGCTTCCTCTGGTACCTGGCGGTCGCCGCCGAACCTGGGCAATGCGGTGGGTAATATTGTTAATATTAGTAAAGTTTAGCTGTGAAATAATGAAAAGAAACTCCTTTGCTAATGATATCCCTAATCTAGGTTTATTTAAGGTGATAAATATCAGCTGCCAAAAAGGAGATCCCTTTTAACTAAAATCAAACCAGTGTTTTTTAAAACAGTTATCAGGATAAACCCATCAAATCTAGCCTTCGAGACTATATATGGATAACGGTGATGATTCATGTATTATAGCTATTAAATTCTTGAGC
>BOPN01000178.1:445911-448411 GCA_017312705.2 Penaeus japonicus
AGCTTGTCATGCAACAACTGTGCACAATTTAGTCTATTCGGAGGGCTCAATTTGCCGACAATATCGAATTAAGTTCACGAGTATGTAATCTGATCTTCCTAATGATCATGTGTCGACGGTAGTTATTGAAATATGCTAAACTAAATACACGTCAGGGAGAATTGCCGAGAATATCCCTTGTCTGGTTGAAGCTGCAAGAACAGCTGATTGGGAGAATCCCCTCCCAGCTGCACAGGTGCAAATGGTGTGACTGTTTGCTACTGTATCAATGTTGCTGTACAGATATTGTCTCTTTGTTTCACCCACTTCAGAAATCGGGCAAATCGAGCTTGCTTAATCCCTGGTAAAGGCTTATTCCATGAAGCCACAGGAATAGTCTGTGTTGGTTACACTCACAGTGGGACAGAGAGCCAGTGTTTGGAGTGGCTGGTAGCCGAAAGGAAGAGACAGACCGTAGAGGAGGAGTGATGAGGATAGGGAAGCGAGTAAGAGATAGGCAAAGCAAGACGAATTTAAAGGCAAATACATGAGAAGAGAGGAGTAGAGAAAGGGAGGAGAGAATGAGGGACAGAAGTATAGAGGAAAAGAGAATGACATAGGCAAAGAGGAAAAGAGAAGGACGGACAGAAACAAAAAGGATAAGAGGATGACAGAAGCACGTCATAAATCAAGCAGGAACTGACAGCCCTCGATGCCCGGGCGATCTTTGCCTCGTCCCCAGCATCCCCAACAGGCGGTCGGGGCTCGTAAGTTTCTTCGGCCAGTCTCGACAAAACATGCATCATCGCAGCGCCCTGTCACACTTGTCACGCGCGTCTCATGTGTCACACTAGCACGCTCGGGAGAGAAAGGGGACAGACGGCGTAACCCGTTTTTGTTTCTCTTGCATTTTTCCCCTTTCCCCTTTTGTCAGCTGAGGGCGTGTTAGTCGACACTCTATATCCCCAACGCTTTCATTATCTAATCAAACCCTATCAGGTCCGCGCATCTAGTTATTTGAACCAATTTAATCATCATTTACACTTATCATAATTGCAGGTTAATTGTGTTGCCGCATTATGCTGCAGTATTCAAGCCTGGTCACTAATGATGTTGTTGTTTTCCTGTTTCAACCGTTTCTCTTGTTGTTTAGGAACGAATTTGTTGTTGTTGTTGTTGTTGGTATAGTTGCTCTTCTTAAAGCTCTTTTTTGTCGTTTTTTATGATGGTTTTCTCTTTTCCTAATGTATGTTTCTTTTGCCGTTGCTGTATATCACAGGTGATGCTGCTGTCCCAAGACGCGGAAGTTTGTGGTCAGGCATCTGTGGCAGGAACCTGCATATTAGTGAAATTAGTTTAGTTTGGGCTGAATCAAATTCTGAATAGAAGTTCTTCGTATATAAAGAAGCCGACGTTCTCGGCAGCCGCGCAGAATCGATCCGGGAAAGCTGCCGTTCGCAAAATAAATGTGTGACGGACCTAGGCACTGACACGCGTCCCCAATAGTACAGATTAATGCACGGAAGTGACTATTAGTCTAAATTCCTACCTAGTCCAGCAAAGACTCTATAAACGGGTGGCCGAGGGCGATACAACCATCACGTTCCATTAGAGGGGTCACGCACCTTCGCTGAGGTCACGCACCAACCGAGAATAGAGGGGTCACGGCACAGAACCCTCGGGAGTCAAGTTTCCCCTCGTATAAAAAGGTTCGAGCGTCGTCCCGAAATTAAAAACTTTCCATACATGTTCCTCGACGGCCAGCCAAGGAGGGGAGTCGAGGGGATTCCTGCGCCGAGGGGAATAGAGGGAAGTTCTCCGAGGTATTCCTTCACATTAGGTCCGCGAGGGGATCCTTCTCTTCGGCTCCTTTTGATCCTTGCGTCTGTGATTCCTTTTCTGTCGTTCGCTCCTCCCTCCCTCTCTCTCTCTCTTTCTCACCCTCCTCTCCGCCTCCCTTTCTCTCTCTGCGCCTCCTTTTCTCCTTCGGGCCACCCAGAAGCACATGGTAAGCTTTTTTAACCTCGAGATGCTTGAGACTAACGTACAAGGAGGGACCGTAGATGACGCGGAGGAGAAATTGGAAAATAAGACGAGGGAGGAAGGGCCAGGGAGAGGCAAATGCCATGTGGATTGTCTTGTTATCATTACTGTTGTTATCATTATTGCTTTTATTGTTATTGTTATTATTGTTATTATTATCATTACCTTCACTATTATCATTATCTTCACTATATATTATCTTCACTATCATTATTATTATCATTATTATTGATATCATTACTATTATCCTTTTTTAATCATCATCATTAAAAATTGTAATAACATTGATGTTAATAATAATGATAATGATAGCATCATGGCTCTCATCATCATTTTTATCATTATCATTGCCATGACCAGTCTTAGCATCACTTGTTTTTTATCAACTGTTTGTATTATCATTACTATCATCATCATCATCATTATTATCATTAAGAATATTATCCTCCTTATCATCAATATTACCATCATCATCAAC
>BOPN01000178.1:475911-488411 GCA_017312705.2 Penaeus japonicus
TTTTGATTTTATTCTTTTTATTCCTCTCAATTGAATTAGGACCTAAACATTCTGAAAAGCCTATGGAAAGGGATATCAAAACTAAGACCTTAATTATTCTTTGACTACTGACATTGAACTCTTAAAATTGGCTTCTCATAATTTATGTGAGGTCCAGGCATGGACCACCCTTAGGTCCGGTATTTATATTTATTTACATTTTTAATTTCATGATAATCTGAGGTCATAATTAAGAACACTATATTATCTCGTAATGTCAAGAGTAATGTATGATATAGTTTTTTGACTGACGGGCTTATTCGTCTAAAGATGCTTGTGATTTTCCAGCCATGAGAAATTTTCCTGCCTTATGATGGTCCTTCAGAAATTAGGCAGATAGGGGTGTAGTAGTGGCGCACACACATATACACACACACACACACACACACACACACACACACACACACACACACACACACACACACACACACACACACACACACACACACACACACACATACACACACACACAAACACGCACGTACACACATCCATGCATCCTTACTCAACTTTTTTTAGTAGGGTATCTCTTGGTCTCCAGTTTCATCTGATCTCTTATATATCTTTTATTCGCATGCATTGTTTTGTGATACATTTGGAATTTGATGATAAATGCATTTCATATAATTCATAGCATTGCATTTTTATGTTGATTTATAAATTTAATCTCCTTTCTTTAATCTCCTTTCTTTTAATTTCCCAATTAATTTGAATTTGTATTTGCAAAATAGGCCTATAGGACTAATTGAAATAATGTTTTTGTCATGAAGTCTTGCCTCTGATGGGTAATGACTGCTTCCCTACTAGTCAACTTGTGTTCATTTGTGATTTATTATACTTGTCTGTGTAATTATAATTCCCAACAGGATATAGATACCCAAATGATATAGTTATATTATACACTACAATGGGAAGGATAATTTTTTAATTCCTTTTTTTCCTGTTTACCACTCAAGCTGTTTGGTTCCATTGGAATAAAGAAGAAAATGACGATTATGTTTCTGCTCTCCACACGAAAGATTTCATTAGTGATTTAGGAGCCAGAGAAGACCATTTCTACTGGTAACATTAGTCTTGAAAAGAGGAAAAAAGAAAAGAAAAAGAAAAAATATATATATGTACATTCATTTATATATATATATATATATATATATATATATATATATATATATATATATATATATATATATATATATATATATATATATATATATATATGAATATACATGCACGTGTGTGTGTGCGTGTGGGAATATGTATGTGTGAAATCCTAACAAAGGAAACACAAGATCATATAGTGTTATTTTCCGTACTGTATACCAAGTTAATAGTTCGTATCCAAATCCCTTGTTTTCACGCTATACTACACATGAGCTAGGCCCTTCATTTCGAAACTTTTCCCCGCCGGCACAGTGAACAGAAACTCTGCCCGTAAGTGAAGCAAGAGCTGTTTTTTAAGCATAAAGTCTAACTAAAAGAACAGTGAATTGAATAAGTGAAACACAGTGAAATCCCGAAAGATGACTATAGAAAGAGGATGGACAAATTCCGAGAATAAGTTTTTTTTTTCTTTCTTTCTTTCTTTTTTTTTTCTTTTTTCTTCTTTTTATGAATATTGACCCTCTCTATTTTCCTTCCTCCCACCCTCTCCCACTCCATCAATCTCCACCCCCTTCCCTTACCTCCTCCTTAGCCCCCTTTTAAACAAGTTCTAAGCAAATTTCTTACTTCTTTAATACCTCAAAAAGAGCTATTTTCCAACCGAGTTGGAGAACCTTAATTTTGCAGGATTCATAAAAGAAATTGTTGTTCTTGGCCCACGCGTACTCTGAGGGGCAAGGCTACTGGGCGGCCTATGAGGGGGTACTGAAGGAGAGGGGTGGAGGGACGGCAAAGGGGAGGGACTGGAGGGAAAGCAAAGGGAAGGGACTTGAGGGAAGGCAAAGGGGAGGGACAGGAGGGAAGGCAAAGGGAAGGGACTGGAGGGAAGGCAAAGGGAAGGGACTGGAGGTAAGGCAAAGGGGAGGGACTATAGGAAAGGCAAAGAGGCAGGACTGGAGGGAAGGGACCTTTAGGGAAAACAAAGGGGCAAGACTGGAGGGAAGGCAAAAGGGAAAGGATTGGAGGGAATGCAAAGGGAAGGGATTGGAGGGAAGGCAAAGGGGAGGGACTGGAGGTAAGGCAAAGGGGAGGGACTATAGGGAAGGCAAAGGGAAGGGACTGGATGGAAGGTAAAGGGAAGATACTGGTGGGAAGGCAAAAAGGAGGGACTGGAGTCAAGGTAAAAGGGACTGAAGCTGACGAAGGAGGTGAAGAAGGGGGCAGAATAGGAGAGCAAAAGGAAGGTTGGGGCTGGAAAGGGGCTGAGGGGAATTCGAGAGACCGACTGACGAAGGGGGCGAAGAGGGAATGAGAGGGGGCGAGTGGGGGGAGGGAGGGGCTGGAGAAGAACCAAGGAGGGGAGGGGGCTGAAGAAGAGTCTCAAGGAAGAAAGGAGGAGCGGAGAGAAGGGGCGAAGGAGAGGGGGAAAGGGTGAGCTCGGACGGTCTCAGCAGCTCCTAACTAAAGCAGGAATTTATAGACCTCATTGAAAATATTGTGCGCCCGATCTTGCGCCGGAGGCAAAATTCCATTACCGTTTTTTAATAATAAAGTACCAATATATACATGTGCAGCGTAATGCCTCGTTCATTTTTCGGCGCATGTAAGATTATGTAGACATATCGATATACTTATTCAATGGCTGACAAACTGTGCGTGTGTGTGTGTGTGTGTGTGTGTGTGTGTGTGTGTGTGTGTGTGTGTGTGTGTGTGTGTGTGTGTGTGTGTGTGTGTGTGTGTGTGTGTGTGTGTGTGTGTGTATGTATATATATATATATATATATATATATATATATATATATATATATATATATATATATATATATATATATATATATATATTTATATATATACATATGTATATATATGTATATGTATATACATACATACACACACACACGCATATATATATATATATATATATATATATATATATATATATATATATATATATATATATATATATATATATATATATGTATATATATATATATATATATATATAAATATATGTGTGTGTATATATATATATATATATATATATATATATATATATATATATATATATATATATATATATATATATATACAAGCACTTATAGATATAGCATCATATAAATATCATATGAACATGCATATATGAAACTGATTACTCTCTTTTCCCACGTCAAGAACAAATCGAGTACTTTCCCCCATCTCAGTTCCCGACAGAGCTATCTGCATCCGCGTTCCCTCTCGCCTTTTCTTGCAGAAGCAGCGCCGCCGCGGCCGCCCGGAGGCGAGCAAGCGCAGCTGCCCAGACGGTGTGTCGGTCGTAAATTTCGCAGCGCTTCGAAGAGGCAGTCAAGTGATCAGCTCGCTCGCGTTCGTGTGAATCGTAAGCACGAGAGGCAATTATGCCGCCGAGACAGGTACGACGCCGTTGGGATGCCTCGCGTGCCTCTTCCCTTGCTTCTTAAAGGGCGGGCTCAAGGGGCGGGGCCATAGGGCGGGGGTAATAAGGGGGAGAGAGATGGAAGAGAGAGAGAAGGAGAAGGAAATCTCTGTTATCACACCAGCTTTTTTTATGGGTCTTTTTCCCCTGGTCTATATTCTTTCTCTCTTCTCCTGAGGAGGATCTTATAATAGGTAGGGCGCCAGATTAAAGCTATGGTTATGCACCTGAACCACGCACTTAGGTCACTCCAACAACACACCGAACGCAGCAGTGATAGGGAAAAATCTTCAGGAAAATATTTGAATTATCTGAAGCAGTTAAGTGAAGTTGTAGTTACAATGTAAATAAAATCGACCCAATCCTCCCATGCTACTTATTTCCAAAACTCGTTATGATGCCATCAACGTATGAAATCTCAATTTGTAATATTGCCGAGGAAACTCTTGCGCACTGAGAAACAAAATGCCTGCTTAATGTAAATTGCTTTTCATGCCCGTGACGACTCTATTGCATTTTTCAGTCTCTGACCGTATTCTCTGCATGAATATTCACATGTTAAAATACTTACACATTTGCCCACACAACAGTTTGATAGTCAATGCAAATACGTGCGAAGTATTTGTAAACATTTGGAAAAGCAAAATAAAAATATCATCATACACATGAATTCGAAATATATGTTGAGAGAAATGCAAGTAACATGAACATGCTAAAAAACTCAGAATATCAAAATAGCATAGGAGATTGCTATGCTTGCAACATACGTCCACGTCCCTAGATAGCTACAAAAGGTCACGGAAGCAAAACTGTTCTCGCAAAATCAAACTAATGTCCAATGCACTCCGGGTCTTCTTCGGCGCTGACCTGGATGCGGCCCGACGTCCAAGTTGCTCACGGCTGAGAGAAAGTTGGTCACCTCAGTCCATGCGCCATGTTATATGTATGACATATTGGAGGAAACTCTGGGCTTGAGACGTGTTCAATATCTGCTGCCTTTGTTGGAGTCTTGGGTGGTTTCTCTGCCGGTCAACACGCGCGGGATATTCATTACGGAACGGAGATAGACTCTAGAGAGATAAAATAAACACGCACAGATCAGCGAGGAGATGAATAGGGTACCGGAGAGGAGGAAACGCGCTCAAACAGAAAAAAGTAAATAGACAGAGAACCTCCTGAAGAAGGAAGGCGTGACACAGGGAACAGCCAAATGTAACGCAGAGAAATACAGAGTATAAAGAGAGAGGAATAGAGAAAACTAAACGAGTTAGTGTGAGAGACAGAGGTGGTAAAAAAGATAGGACTACAGACAAACAAACTAGGCCGAATGGATGATAGGAGAGAGAGAACGAGAAAGAGACTGAGAGGGAGGGAGCGAGAGAAAGAGAGAGAGAGAGAGAGAGAGAGAGAGAGAGAGAGAGAGAGAGAGAGAAGTAAGTAAAGAAGGAAGAAAGAACAAGATTTCTTTCCGTGAGCTCGAATGCTAAAATGGTACAAACAAAAAATAACGCATCCATTTATTTCCGTGTTATACATCGCCCAGGCGAAGAGTTCCGAGAAAAAGCAGCAGCATCAAATTAGATACATGTGTTCTGGAGGAATAATGCGACCCAGTATTCCCAACCCAAAACCTTAGTCGTTCTTGAAGGTAAAACAATTAGGGATGGTTTAGAGGCATGTTTGTGCCGTTGTTTGGCCGCAGGAAAGATGAAGGCCTGGAGGTGCAGGAGGCCGCAATTCCATAACACAACACTGATGTAAATTCCCCGGCGCTTCATAGTTTACAGGTCAGCATTGTGCAGCGTCGAGGCCAGCATGGTGATTAAATATAATATATGCTCATACCAATTATCTCTCTTTTTCACTCTGTAAATCTGTCGTTTTTTGTTTTCTTTGCAAGGCTGTGGACTAATATACGTATAAAACTCTGAAACTGAAATTGATTAAATTGTATAATAATCGGTCGAGTGAAATTACATCAACCATTTTCTTTTCCGCTGAACACGCTCGCAGAAACCGCTCAAGAGAAATACATGCTGTGATGCTTTCATTCCTTTTCTTCTTCTCGCCTCTGTGTCTTGTATCCAACCTTGAAAATCTTCAAAGGGATTTTGTTTAAACTTTAACCCGCGATGTAAGAGAACCCAACTCGTGCGCTGCATTTCATTCATTTTATTTGTTTCTCCGAGGAAAGTTCAGAGGAACCCGGAACCTGCATCCGAGACCCGTTACTACTTCTCTCACTTTCCGCGTGGAATTCACCCGGACTCGGGAACCGCAACATCTGTTCCCGATGCTTCCTTCTTCCCAAGATCTTGTTCTCGCTCTCCTTCAGCGAGGGATTCTTGCGATTAAGCTGCCCGAATTATTTTGTTTGTCTGTGTTTAGGATTTTCGATGAGGATTCGCCCGTCTTGTAACTTATCAGCTGATCGTGGTATGACTGGAAGACGCAGGTCGGCTGTCTTTCCGTGATCGGGTGCTCAGTTTCCCCAAACGCATTCACGTGTATGTTCTTTCTCTCTCTCCATTTCTCCTCATCTCCCGACTCTTTCAGCGCCCTCATCTACGTGTTTCGCGCTCTTCGTTCCCTTTACCTCTCATTCTGTCATCATTTCCTGCTTACTTCCCACTTTTCCCTTCTTTTCCATCCCACATCTCCGGTCTCCAACGGGAATTCTGGATGCGCGCGCCCTTCGAGTCTATTCCCTTCTCCTTCCGCCCTCCTCCACCTCGAGAGTCATCGCTCTGCCGGCCAAATGTTAACAGGAATTCCCACAGGGCTGACCGGGGAGGCTCGTAGCTAAGCTGGCAGCTGGAGACTTATTGCTATAAGTTTAAATCCGTTGATTAGCCCACATATAAATCTGCCCGAGCTGTCATTCGCCTCGGGAAATAAAACACTGTTCATTTTAAATCTCACTGACTTCTTAATAACTTCAACTGTCTATCTAAATCATTGAAGAAACGAGCCTTGACTTAGATAATGACGCTTGGAACCATCCCATTCTTCAGTGTCAACCCTGACGTGCGTTACGCGACTCCCGCCTCGCCCGTCTATGAGGCTGTTTAATGTTCAATTAAATAAATGCAAATGGAAATAACACGCACTGGCACATATATACCTAGTCAGGCTGATGGGACAAACACACACACACACACACACACACACACACACACAGATATATATATATATATATATATATATATATAAATATATATATATATATATATGTATATATATATATATATATATATTTATATATATATATATATTTATATATATATGTATGTATATATATATATATATATATATATATATATATATATATATGTATATATATATATATATATATATATATATATATAATATATATATATATATAAACACGCACACATACACAACAAGTCTGCATCGGGGATCAGCCAGGTATACCCATGCATTTAGGATATACTAGTGATATTACGCAGGTGTCGACTTCGACCGTAAAAATTGCAGGCTCTAATGACTCGACAAGTTGAAGCCAATCCTTTGAGGAATCTTAAACACTTCAAGAGAGTCGAATTCAGTTGACTTTCCTCTCCTCTTTTAGCTTCCGCGTTTTGCTCCTCCTCGCATCTTCTTAGTTCTGCTTTCTCCAGACCCCTCTTTATCTTCGTTATCTTCCTTTCCTTTGTGTCGTTTGTGACTGTTGTTACGTCTTGTCTTCTTTTTTATCGTTTTCTTTCTTTTAATTTCTTTTTTTCTTTTTTTATTGTCTTTATCATTTGTGTCTATGTTTTCGGTTTTTCCATTTTTGTGTGTATTTAGTGTTTTGTCATTCATGTTTTTTTTTTCTTTCCTTCTCTTGCTCCTTCTTCCTCTGCCTCTTTGTTTCTTCTCCTTCTTTTCCCTTCTCTTCCTCTTCATCATCATCATCTTCATCATTGTCATCATCCCCTTTCTCTTCTTCGTTTTTTTTTTTTTTTTTTTTTTTTTTTTTTTTTTTTTTTTTTTTTTTTTTTTTTTTTTTTTTTTTTTTTTTTTTTTTTTTTTTTTTTTTTTTTTCTTCTTGTTCTTGTTCCTGTTCATGTTCTTATTATCATTATTGTTTATTATTCGTCTTCTTCATTTTGTTTTCTTCTTCTTCTTCTTCTCTCCTTTTTCTTCTTCTTCTTCCTCCTTCTCCTCCTCCACTCCGTCTTTCTTCTCTTCCTCCTCCTCCTCCTCTTTCTATGATTCTCACATCATCTCCCAACCCTCCTCCTTCTTATCCCGTCTCCTCCTTAATGCTTTGCAAATCCAATTAGTCAAATCTTATTTCAAATCTGCTTACGCCAAGAGTTACATCACTTTAGCATCTTGGAGGGTCATCCTTCACCCTGGAGGAGGAGGGTTTCGACACGTCCTCGACCTTCTCCCTTGACCACGTATCCTTACTCCCTTCCCCTCCCACCCACCTCCCCCTTCCCCCGCGCGTCTTGACCCCTAGACCCCACCTCACCCTTAGGTATAGCCCCCCCCCCCCGCCCCACCCCCACTCTAGCCCTCTACTTTCTCGACAGCGCGAGTCGGAAATAGCGTCTCCATAGTACAATATCTCGAGGTTACATCCCCTAACAGAAACGCGTGCCAAGTTTGAAAGATTTTTTTTTTCTTTTTTTTTTCTTTTTTTTTTTTAGATTCACCTGGCGAGAATAACTACCTTGTTTATTTTTTTATAGGCTTGTCTTAACGAGCTTCTCTTCCATGTGTTTTAAACTTCGAGGAAGCCAAAAAAGAAAAAGAAATATGACCATCATTTTTCAGGGAGGCCAAGCTGACGGTGGTTGAGGGGTGGGGGTGGGGGTGGGGGGTAAGGAGGAGTGTTCCTGGTGGGAGATGGACCCGGGGGATAGAGGGGGTGGGGGCTGGTGTTCCTGGTGGGAGAGGTCTACGGAGTCCTAGGAGGGACTTCGGGTAGGAATAGCTTTGGTCGCACAAGTGGTGGTTGAATTTGGTAAACAAGGAGATGGTTCTCATAAGCATTTTTGTATTTTGGGACCTAACTTGGAAATAGTTAAGAAAATCGTGCGGATGCTCGCTGGTAAGTATAATATATATATATATATATATATATATATATATATATATATATATATATATATTATATATATATATATATATATATATATATATATATATATATGTATGTATGTATATATATGTATATATATATATATATATATATATATATATATATATATATATATATATATATAAACCTAAAGGTAATCCAAATGCATGATTAAGTATTCGAATAAAAAGACAGTTAATCCAGATATCGAATACTTGGATGGGAGATAAACATAGAGATCAAAGGAAAACAGCATCCAACAATCCTTAATACAAACAAACAAAAGTGCCACGCAACACCCACAAGAACAGCTTTCACACAAGAACACAACAAAATGAACTCCCTCGGGCCTCATGTGCACCCGTATTGTGTCCCTCGCTTGCAGGTGTCGCCCGCATTAGGGAGTCAGAGCAGGGAAAGGGGCCTGGTCCCTCGCGCCCACATCATTATATACCAACTCGACAGCACAGCCGTTCCAGGGGGTCGGGCGTCACCTTCTGTCGCATCTCAGGCCCTTCTGTCTCTCACCGGGCAATGGGAGTGGGCAGAAGAAAGGTATGAATGAGACTGAACAACTACACAGGGTATGGGATGTATTCGATGTGTTTCGGATTATATCTTTTTCAAAAAAAAAAACATGAATTTCTGATGAAGATATGATTCTATACGCGTCAATTAAATCTCTTGAGCTGAGTCATGTCTTTTCTTTGCATTTGTTGCAATGAATTTTGCTCAATGCAAGTGTGGTCTCGATAACAAAGGGATAACGATTTTTGATCTACGGCGAGTGAGTGGTCAGTTAAATGAATTTAGAAATTGTAATGATCTTTGATATGATTAGCGTTTGAAATGTGATATTTGTGAATGGGTTATCCTCTAGGAATTGCCTTTTTTTATTTAACTAAAAAAAAAAATTGTGTTAACTGTTTGTCAAGGCGATGTTGATACAAATGAATTATATTATGCGAATTAGTTGTGTCAAGCAAATTCAAGATAGTCTCTAACCAAAGTGCCATGTAACGCAGAATGCTCTGTGATAAAAATATAGACGTGGTTGCTAAAGTTTTGAAGTAATGCAAATACCTAAATTCGTGTAATGAATATGCATAGTTAGTTGAGCCGAGCGTTGTTGTGAAACATGCCTTGCACCTTGCCGTGAAAGATGAATATTTCCCCATATCAAAATATACATTTGAATATCAAGTTGATAATGAAATGATAATAACGCTCAGTAGAAAATGAAGGAAAACCCCTACCAATCGTCGATGTTTTCCCTGTTGCTCGCTAAACTAATATTTAAATCCTTGGCTGCCTCGAGGACATCAAATTTGCTCGTCCGATCTCCATTACACGGCAGGTGCACCTCATACTCAAAAACTTCACTATAAACTTCGCCATAATGATGGCAATTCTAATATCATACAATAGAAATAACGACCCTAAATTGTTTGACAACACATAAAACGAATTTACGACTTGCGGCAACATTATTTTCATAATTTTTCCCTTCTTTCAAAGGTGGACCGATATACACATCAAAAAGACACCCAAACATGGAACCAATACTCCATGTATCCCAGAGGGTTGAGAATCTTTGTATCGACAACCAATATACGACAATATAAAGGAATCTGAACTGCCTGCAACTCTCATTTAATTCCTGTCTCGGTTGAGATTATACCTTGTGAAATCGTATTTTCTTTTTAATTCAATTATGAAACAGAAAATCAAAATTATATCAGGCTGAAATGACGAACGACGTAAACCGAAGCCCATGTGTTATCGTGAGACTTTGAGAGTACGGATCTGTCAATATGGCCATGAGAGTCAGATGTCCATTTCTCTTTCTTGTGGCCAGTATGGAACGCTTAGAGAAAAGAGATAGTTAAACAACACCAACAGCTCTCTCAAAAGAAGAGCACGTATAGAATTATTACACGGACACGGAGAACGAAGAAACAAGTCTCTCGTGTGGTAAAAGGAGCCGACCTTCCTTACATTGGGCTTCTGCTAATGGTTTTCAGTAATAACCTCAGAAGCTGATCTCTCTCAGCATCTCTGGTCTGCTCTCCACTCGCATCTCGACCGCTCCTTTCTATGCATCTATCTCTTTATTTCTCACTCTCTCTATCTCCATTTCCTTCTCTATCTGTATTTCTATCCCTATCTCTCTCTCTCTTTCTCCTCCCCTCTCTCTTTCTCCTCCCCTCTCTCTTTCTCCTACACACTCTTTCTCTCTATCTCTCTCTCTCTCTCTCTCTCTCTCTCTCTCTCTCTCTCTCTCTCTCTCTCTCTCTCTCTCTCTCTCTCTCTCTCTCTCTCTCTCTGTATGTGTGTGTGTGTGTGTCTGTGTCTGTCTCTCTCTCTCTCTCCATCTATCTATCTATCTATCTCTTTATCTATCTATCTCTATCTCTCTTCACTCTCTTTCATACCGTCATCGAGACCCTGGATTAAAGGGGAAAAAAGAAGACCATTTGAAAGCGTCCCCGTGTTTTGCATCAACACTAGATCCTCCATAGCATATATCAGCGCCTCGAGACCCTCAGGAAATCTCCAGAAACGTACCGCTAATTACGAGTAGTACTGTATTTACTAGTTGGAAAAAGTTCATTAATCTTACACCTTTGAGACTGCTCAAAGGAGATGTCAAAGGGCATAAGATAGAGAGGGTGTACCTCTTTCCTCTTACACTGGACCCCCCCCCCCCTCTCCTACCCCATCCATATCCTGTAACTCCCTGCCCCTACAGCGGGCGGGATGGGTGTGTGTGTGTGTGTGTGTGTGTGTGTGTGTGTGTGAGAGAGAGAGTGTACAGACAGCGATTAGAACATTGCCTTTAAGAAATCGTTCGAATATTGCCGACTTTTTTTTCTTCTTCTCGTTTCTCTCTCTGTTTTTTTCTTTCTCTCTTTTTTGAGTTCTACAGCGACGGGGACGACACTCAGAAGATGGCACTTTTTTATCTTTCATCTTCTGTTTTCCACAATGATGCTCCTTTTTCATTCTTGTCCAGTAGAAAAAGATACAGATTAAGAGAGATAGAGAGAGAAAAAAGTAATTTACAACACATGAAACTAGAAAAAAGAAGCACATTGAAATGTTGAACTTCATTAAAAAAATATATATTCCAACAAACACAGTCTGAAGGATAATGAAAGAAAAACTTTTCAATACAAAGTTTAATTTAAATCCAATCTAACATTCAAGAAAAAAAAATCTAAGTAAGAAAGACCTTGTAATGGTATAAGTGACTTTTTTTCTTCTTCATTTTCCTTTTTTCTGCAATTTTTTTTCTTCTTCTTCTTCTTCTTTCTTCTGCTTCTTTTTATTCGTCTCCTCCTTCTTAAAACACTTATCTTCTTTTAAAAGATTACTTCTATGAAGCGCATTCCAGTTACATTATCCTGTACTGATTATTTCTTCCGTGTTTAATAGATATAATATACGCATATATATACACATACACACACACACACACACACACACACACACATATGTATATATATGTATGTATGTGTGTATATATATATATATATATATATATATATATATATATATATATATATATATATATCAGTGAAAACAAGCACAGCATCCACACGTATGAACGCTGCGGTATCCTTGTGACCCCCATTAGAGCGAGGGATATTGCAAGGACGTGACATCCGGGATCTGAGAGAGATGTTACTCGCGCGGAGGATGCTGTGGCTTACAAGCTCCGTTTGAATAAGTACTCATCCAAAATTGCATGTGTGTGTGTGTGTTTGTGTGTTAGTTATTTGCTTTATCTATAGGGACTGAAATTCATTGTACCTTGTTATCATAGAA
>BOPN01000178.1:495911-498411 GCA_017312705.2 Penaeus japonicus
TTTAAGTGCGTTTGTGTGTTTGTTTGTGTGCTTGTGTGTGTGTTTGTGTGTGTGCTTGTGTGTGTGTTTGTGTATTTGTGTGTGTGTGTGTGTGTGTGTGTGTGTGTGTGTGTGTGTGTGTGTGTCTTTAAGTGGGTATTGTATGTTTGTGCTTGTGTGTGCGATCGAGCGCGCCGATATCTATCTAACCTTTTATGTTAAGTCATTTCATTTAAGAAAATAATATGCATCGTCTCTTAAACTACATTAGAGTAACTTGCCCTTTTGTTTACGTCATGACAAAAGGGGAAACGTGTTGGCAAGCTGTTCCCAAGACCTTTCCCTTGTGCCCAGCATACCCTTCATCCCACAGCTTAAATTACCTTTCCCCATTCTCCTTATTCCCTTTTCTCCGATTGTATAGCTCTTCTCGCACCTCTCACTCTCTACCCTTCATTTAACCCTTTTTCTTTCTTCTTCTTCTTTCGTTCCATCCACTTTCACTCCAAGTTTGGTTTAACATTCTGGCCTTTTCTTACGCCCAGCAAAGAAACACGAGGAAAAGTGAAAACATTTAGAATCACCTCCTTGACAACGACTATTAATTTCACGAACGAGCCAAATAAAACATCAGTTCCCTTTTTGCTCACATTTTTCTTTCACCTTTTCTTTCGTTTTTTTTTTTTTTTTTATCATCCCTCAAATGAGTGTGTTGACGTCACGGAATCAACACAGGATTAGGCGAGGGATATAGATAGGGTCAAATAGGGTCATTTAGAGAGGCACTATTTAATAATGCATTCCTAATGGAGTTCCCTTTTCCCAGGCACTGTTAAGGTCACGAGATCACGTGACTATTGGAGCTTTGAAGACACCCCGGGGAATCTGGGACACTTTTGATGCCATGAATCCGTGACGATTTAAAAGCATCGTGACAGTTAAAATATGGTACTTTTCACAAACGTTCTCTTGGCACTTTCGCAGTTTACATGTCGAGTAAAAATATAATGTAAGCAATAGCGAAAGTGTGAGTCTCTGGATATTATTATAGGAAGTGATTACACACTCTTTGACGTTGAAATAGGAGCAAGAAAAGGACATTCTCAACACCTGTTATTAAAAGCATGTGGACAACTTTATACATTATATGTTTCTAGGTATAAAGAGAGCAAGTCAGAAATTACAATGCCAACAACAAAAGGATACATTATCATGCAGACTGCGAGGGCCTAAATTATTTATTTTTAATCTGTCCCCACAGGAATATGCCTTTGAAACAACGCTCGTACATAGAACATCGCTGTTTCTACTTCCGGTGTAAATATTTCCCATTTCCCTTACGTTTTTGAGCATGCACTATTTTTTGGAAAAAAAACTAATACGGAAAATGGATTCGGAAAGCATGCCGGGGGAAAGCAAACTCTGTCGTGTATTCGTTGACTTTCATACATATTTACATTTCACGAGTTTTTAATCAAGCGGACATTTGTTTGATATCGCCAAGTAAAAGCGATCGTCACCCGACTTCCTTTCTCAGGAGGCAAGAGATTTTTTTGTCTCGCGTCTCCTGCTGCTGCGCCTCGTTAGCTTGTTCAGGCCTGGCAATCACCTCTTTTCTGAGGTGGAATGACATTATCTCGCTTGAACTACCTATGCCAACAGCTATATCCACTAGCTTTGAGTGCGAAGACTGCCTTGGACGCGTCAGGGCCATATGGATGACTCTCCAGTGGAAAAATTAAGGTCCTCGGGGGCCAGGGAGGGGCGAGAAGAAGGAGGGGTGACCTGCCTCACGGCTTCTGGACCGCCTCGTTATTTACGAGTGGCGGCGATCCTCGTAAGTCTCGCTCGCAGATCTCTCCGCTGATTAAACACTATCGGGGTCTGTTCTCTGCTTGTCCCGCCAGCGTGAATTAATACGCTCATTAGAGAGATTCCTTGATATCTCGAGCTTAGTGCGTGGTTTCAGGAGCGGTGGGTTCCCCGGGAGACTCAAGACCCTGGTAGATTTTGCCAGTTTTCCTAACGGGATTAACCGGGCCGCTTTATCGCCTCGTGCATTGTCGCCGGCTCAAGATACATTCGCAGCGCCGAGGGGGGGGAGGGGGGAGGGGGGGGCTCCAAATAGCTTGGCTTGTGTCTTAATGTATGGGCCATTAAGAATAGTGTATAAAAGTGTTGTTTTTAATGTGGCTCTATAAACATATCGAGGTGAAGTGCGCGGTTGTCAGCGTGTGCGGCTGTCACTGTCGGGGTGAGTGAGTGCCCGGCGTGAGGCCCCGAGGCAGTCATCCGTGGCCGACCTAGGGAACACACAGGGGCTTCTCTGGCATCGGTCGGGACAGCACATGGGGGTGGGGTCGGTGAGAGTGGGGGGGGGGGGTCGCTGTAACAAGCATCTGCCGAGGTCTTTTTCTATGGTGATGCAGGTACGAGATGGTACATAAATATCATATGTAAATGGTGGCAACATAGCGATAAGATGAATTAGTAAGTGATAACGGAGATATTTTGCTGATAG
>BOPN01000178.1:503411-505911 GCA_017312705.2 Penaeus japonicus
GAGGGAGAGAGGAAGAGTCGAAGGAGCAAAGGAGGAGGGAACGAAGGAGAGATAGAAGGTGAGGAATGGGAGGAACGGAGAAGGAAATAAAAAAATAAAAAAACAATATAAGAGAAAGGATACAAGGCGAGAAGGATAAGAATAAGGATAATAGCAAAGATGAATGACTGAAGACGTTGAACGTTGAATAGATAATGGCAGAAGGACACGGGGCTGAGAAGAGGGATCGTAAACTTAAGATGTGCATATATTACCGACAGAGGAAAAATACCGTAGGTTAGATAGAGAGGGGGAGAGGGACAGAGAGAGAGACAGAAACAGAGAGAAATGCAGAGACAGAGAAAGAGAAGACATACAATACAGACAGAGAGAAAGACATATAAAACAGAGAAAGAGCGATCGAGATCAGATAGAAGATAGAGAGGAAAGAGAAGAGAGCGAAAGAAAAAGAGAAAAGATATACAGAGACAAGAGAGAAGACAGTGAAAGAGAGAGAAAGAATAGAGATAGGAAAATGATAACAGAGAGAAGAGAAAGAGAGAGCAGAGAGAAGATTTACAGCGAAAGAGAGAGAAAGAATAGAGATGAGAAAGTGATAACAGAGAGAAGATAGAGAGAGCAGAGAGAGGATTTACAGCGAAAGAGAGAGAAAGAATAGAGATAGGAAAATGATAACAGAGAGAAGAGAAAGAGAGAGCAGAGAGAATATTTACAGCGAAAGAGAGAGAAAGAATAGAGATGAGAAAGTGATAACAGGGAGAAGATAGAGAGAGAGCAGAGAGAGGATTTACAGCGAAAGAGAGAGAAAGAATAGAGATAAGAAAGAGATAACAGAGAGAAGATAGAGAGAGCAGAGAGAAGAGAAAGAGAGAGAAGAAACTCGTAAAGGCAAAGGAATTCAAGACGTCCTCGCAAGTGACTTGGCTACGACCTCCGCGACGTAACGTCTTCTTTCGTATCCACTTTTTTTTTTTTTTTTTTTATAGACACGTCTTTGGTCGATTCATTCTATTGTTTTATCTTTCATTTACACTAGGATATTATTATCATTATCATTATCAAATTAAGATATCGCTTCTTTTCCCCCGTTGTTGTGATCTCTCTCTCTCTCCCCTCTTTACTCTTCTCCTCCCCTTCCCCTTTCCTCTTACGAGATAATGCCATCCTCTTATTACAAATTGAAAGATATTCCTTTTTTTTCCTTTTTTTGCCAATCCTTCTCTTCCTATTCTCATATTTCCCCTTTCCTTCCAACTATTATCTTTATTATCGTTGTTTCAATTCCTTTTTATTTATATTATTTTTATGTTTGCTTCTTACCTTCTTTATTCATTTTCTTTATTATTGATATTATCGGTCTCCTCCTTCTTCTCTTCTGTCACCTCATTGCCGCCTTTTCTTCTCCCATCCTGTGTTTTCTTGTTTCCTCTCTACTATTCTCTTCCCTCCTCCCTTCCTCTCTCTTCCTCTTCTCTCCTTTTCGTCTCTTTTCTCCCTTTCGTCTGTTCTCTCCTCTTCCTCTTCTTTCTTCATCATTTCCTCTCCTCCTCTCCTCTTCCTGTTCTCTCTTCTTTTCCTTCCCACTCCTACCCTTCCCATCCTCTCGTCTCTTCTCTTTATTTCCTCTCTTCCTCTTTTCATTCCCTATCCTCTCTCATCCTTTCCCCTCCCTTTCTTCTCCTGTCATCTCATCTCCATTTCCTCTCCTCTCAACTCGCTTTCCTCTCTACCTCTCCTCTCCCTTTTCTCTTCCCTTTTCCTCTCCGATTCCATTCTCTCTTCCTCTCTTTTATTTTCCATTCTCCTCTCTTCCCTTCTCCTCTCCTTTTTCATTTCGTTTCGCTTCTCTTTTCTTCTCCTCTTTTCTCTTCCCTTCTCCTCTCCTTTTTCGTTTGCCTTTTTCATTTCCTTTTTCCTCTTTCCTATCTCCTCCCCTCGTTTCCTTTCTCCTCTCCTCATTTCCTTTCTTCTTTTCTATTCTCCCTTCTTTCTTATTCTTTCCTTCTCATCTCCTCTTTTGTCTCCCACGTGTTCGGGAACCCACGAGGCAGCGCCAACTTTCCTCCTACGTTTTAAAGACTTTTTCAAAATCTTTATCTCCATCTTAAAAAAAAAAAATAAAAAATAAAAAATAAAAAAAAAATGGAAGAAGAAAGCAAATACGGAAGATTTTTTTTTTTTTCTTTAATGAAGGAGGTTGAAGGAGAAAGAAAATGAAAAACTATATATTCTAGATATGGTAGTCTTTGATTTTTTTTTTTTTTTTTTTAAGGAAGAGGGGAAAAAAGAAAGGGGTGAAGTAGAGGATGTTCGAGTGAGAGAGAAATCGAAATGAGAGAAAATAAAAATCAGAGTGTGATAGAGAGAAAGAAAATAATTTTAAAAAGAAGAGAGAGAACGAGGAGGAGACAAGTAAAAATAAAAATATTAACAGAAAAACAAGAAAACAGGAAAAAAATTAATTAGAAGGAAAACAAATCAATAAACGGGAAAAAAAAAA
>BOPN01000178.1:515911-520911 GCA_017312705.2 Penaeus japonicus
TCATTATCATCATGATTACTATCATTATTATAATTATTATTGCTGTTGGTATGTCTATTATTGTTATCATTATTACCTTTACTGTTATCATCATTATCATCATTAGTAGTAGTAGTAGTTATCATGCCATCATGATAACAATAATAGCAACAACATGCATGCCACTAGCTAAACTGAGATAGCAATAACGACACAACAAAATATCTAAGACAAAAGGGAAGAATCACCATAAGTGACGAATATTTCAGGACGTCTCCTCTCCTCTTCTTCATCTTTCTCCTCCTCCTTCTCTTCTTTTTATTTCTTCTCTTCCTTTTCCTCCTCCACTTTTTCCTCCCTTTCTTCCTCTTTTTCGTCCTCCTTTTCCTCCTCCTCCTCTTTCTCTTATTGCTCCTCCTCCATTTCCTCCTCCTCCCACTCCTCTTCTTCCTCCCCTTCCTCCTCCTCCTCCTCCTCCTCCTCCTCTCCCCCCACCCTCCTCATCCTCATCCTCATCCTCATCATCATCTTCCTCCTCCTCCTCCTGCTCTTCTTCTTCTCCTTCTCTCCCTCCTTTTCCTCCTCCTTCTCCTCCTACTCCTCTTCCTCCTCATACTTCTCCTCCTCCTCATACTCCTCCTCCTCCTCATACTCCTCCTCCTCCTCCTCCTCCTCCTCCTACTCTTCAGCCTCCTACCCCCTCCTGCTCTTCTTCTTCCTCTTCCTCCTTCTCCCTCCTCCTCCCCCTCCTCATCCTCATCCTCATCCTCATCCTCTTCCCCCCCTTCTCCTCCTCCTCCTCCTCTTCCTCCTCCTCCTCCTCCTCTTCCTACTCCTACTCCTACTCCTCTTCCTCCTCATACTTCTCCTCCTCATACTCCTCTTCCTCCTCATACTCCTCCTCCTCCTCCTCCTACTACTCTTCAGCCTCCTACCCCCTCCTTCTCTTCTTCTTCCTCTTCCTCCTTCTCCCTCCTCCTCCCCCTCCTCCTCATCCTCATCCTCCTCCTCCTCCTCCTCCTCTTCCTCCTCCTCCTCCTCCTCCTCTTCCTACTCCTACTCCTACTCCTCTTCCTCCTCATAATTCTCCTCCTCCTCATACTCCTCTTCCTCCTCCTCCTCATGCTCCTCCTACTCTTCATCCTCCGCTTCTCCCTCCTCCTCCTCCTCCTCCTCCTCCTCCTCCTCCTCCTCCTCCTCCTCCTCCTCCTCCTCCTCCTCCTCCTCCTCCTCCTCCTCCTCCCTTCCTCCTCCTCCTCCTCCTCCTCCTCCTCCTCCTCCTCCTCCTCCTCCTCCTTCCCCCCCTCCTCCCCTTCCTCCTCCTCTTACTTCTGCGGTTCTTGCACTTACCTCATTATTGCGCTGCTCCCGAATTATAATGAAAATTCGACCAAAAATGTGAAATTTATATTGTACCCCTGGACAGTAAGAGTAATGAGGCAATTACAAAGTAATTCTGTATTTTGTATATATTACACTTCCCCCGCGAGCTTGTATCTGTACTAGTTTATAAATGCTTCTGGGTTTGCTTCCATTTGTGCTTGTGTATGACTGAGTGCTTTTTCTTGTCTGTGTGTCTGACTTGTTTTCTTCCCCTTATTTGCTTTTGTGTATGAATGCTTGTTTGTTGGCTTGAGTGTTTTTGTATGCTTGTTTATTTGTTTGTTTGTTTGTTTATAGTCGTGTCCCTATCTGTGTGTTATTGTTGTTTTGTAATTGAGCGAATATGATTGATCTGCCTCTGCTTGCTTGTCTTGAATATTTATGTCTTCTTCATTTCGTTTGCGCTCCCTTTCGTATTTTGTTTTCTAACCTTGAGAGGGTGTGCTATAAGCCTAAATCATTCATCAATTGCTTTGGTTCAAAAGCCACTCTGATATTGCAAAGTTTTGCGCTTCTTTCATAAGATTCTTTTCCTCTCTTATCTTTCAGCAAGGTAAACATTTGGATTTTCTGGTTTTTTGCTTTTTCGATTTTTTTCCTCTCCAGATACACACCTTGAGTCAGTGGGAATGACGGCGAGTGCTCTCCATTCTCTTTTCTTCTCTTCTTCTCGTTCCTAATCTTGGCCTCTAACGCGTGGCTTCTAAGGAGGAGAGGGGGGGGGGAGGCGTCTTGTGGCAAGATGATGTGGTCTGTAGGGCTTTATTTTCTGCAGTTAGAACCAAGCAATTGCAGTTTATCCAAAATCACCAACAGCTTCGTGAGACTATTGCTGTCACTGTTACCCAAGCACTCTCCTCTCTCAACAATAGTGACGAAGTCGTTATGCTGTCAGGACCAACATTTCCAGCAACCACCGCCAGGAGAACCCACAGGAATCCAACAATCCACCACATCGTCGTGAGTCTCCTCCTCCCCCTCCCCTCCCCTCCCCTCCCCATCCCCCTACCTCTACCCTCCCCCTGCATTCCCGTGAGCGCGTACAATATGCAGATCCAACAAATGGTCACTTGGTAGTCGTCAAGGCTAATATATGCACCGGATAGCCCCCTAATGCATTTACATTTTACAGTCTGTTTATATGGCGGCAATACTGCAGATCTGGGTTGGGTGGGGATGTGGCGGCGCAATGTAGATTTCGGGGCTGTGCAGATGTATAATGTGTTCCTGAGTGTGGGGAACTAATATGTCCCTGCCAGAAGTCTGAAGGATTTTGTGCTGCTGTGTTTGCTGACTCGTTGTGTCCTTTAAACTTAGAGTCTTGGATGCATGGCTAAAAGAATATTTTCCAGTCGGGAGAGTAAGATGTGGTGAACATTATATATTGTAAGGATATTTTGTGAACGGATATAGGATACAAAGCAAGACAATGATAAATTGATAACAAACTCTGTGGAACACTGACTATAGGAAACACAGAACCATCATGCATTGTCTGCTGTACACACATTCTCTCCGGCTCAATCTCTTGGCATGTTAGAATACTGGAATACAGCGGGTATATTTTTATAAGATATAAGTTCTTAAGATATAAGATATGAAGTATATTTCAAAAGATTCGCTACAAGATATAAGTATAAGGTGTATATATGATTCCAATTTCATGCTAGAATTTTGGAATATAGTTTACATATCTTTATAAAATATAAGTTCATGATATATAAGGTATATTTTATAAGATAAGATACAAGATAAGAGTATAACGTATATATGAGTCCGATCTCACGCTAGAATTCTGGAATACAGCGTATATATCCCAGTCAAATGTCCGTCCCATTCCACAATTAACTCCCCTGTGTCTCCGATCGCCCGCCCAGCTTCCTTGGCGTCAGATCTTCGCCCACAAGATGTCCCCCGCTTCTTAACTACCGCACCGACTGGAAGATTCCGAGCCATTGCGTATGCATCGTTCTCCTTGTGCGATATTCATGGTCACGGATGGACGGATGGGTGGGTGGATGGGTGGGTGGACGGATGGGTAGGTGGTTGGGCGGGTGGGTGGGCGGGTGGACGGATGGGTGGGCGGGTGAGTGGGCGGGTGGTTAGGCGGGTGGGTGGGTAAGCGGGCGGGTGCGAGTGAGCGGCCGAGGGGACTCACCAGAACGCGGTTGTAGCGGATGTTAGCTGGTGGATTTAGCATCATGATGTCTGTCCTCTGTGAAGTCATGCGGGAAATGCGAAAAGCTTTGATGGTTATGACGGAATATTTCTAACAGGGGGATAAGCCTGACCATTTCGTTTTTTTTTTTTCTTTTTATGACTCTCGGTTGGTTTTGGTAGTGTTTTCTCTACTTTTCTCTCGTTCTTAATCATTTTGATGAAATATATCTACTCTATTCATGTACATATCAAACCCCCAAGATAAAAAAAAATAAGTATGGAAACTTATCTCTGAAAGGCCGATTGGGAAAAGAAAAATATATACCATAGCGCACATGCACGAAATTGCTTTCCAGATATAGGATATGTAATCCAGGTATATGACTGCATGCCCGAGAACGTTATTGCACATGGAAGTAAATACAGAAACTCAAAAACCAGGATGTAAGCTCTGGCCACCGACCACAATTCCAATGATTCTTTTTATTTCATTTGATTCTTATTGATCTATTTGCATATATATTTATGATTTTTTTTTTTTTTTTTTTTTTTGAGGGGGGGTAGGAGAGAATATTGCGCTAGTCGATTATTTAGGAGCGAATGGCATCCCCTTAGGAGAATGATTCTAGCAGAACGATGTTGCAAGTTCCCCGAGCTGTTGCAGAGGATTCAGTAAAACGATACTGCCATGAGAAGATATTATGAGTAAGGGTGCATGACGCATGAATTAGGAATACGATACTCTCAAACGATTATGTATATCTACATCTATTAATACATCATCCTCTCTTCTATCTTTCCAATGAAGTTTACGAAGTTGATATCAACATTTATTCATCCTTTACCCTCTCTTAACTCTGTCCCATCGCCTCTTCTTGGTTATGCATTAAAATTACACTCAGCATTCGAATGTGAAATATCTAGTCTTACGTCTCTTGAAATGCCAAAGATAAGAGGGAATCTGAAGACTCTAGCATGATATTTCTAATAGGGCGATGTCAGTGTCAAGCGGATCATTGCAACCTTATGCAGTATTCCAAAAAAAAATCCTTTGACGAAAATGCATAAAAGGCTTGATTGATAATAAGCAGCACGTAGTAAAATTCCACCCGTTGCATTAACGTGTGAAAGTGTTTGCCAGTGTTCAGATGTCTCCGACCCAGCGCGCCAACAGCCCGCACTCCAATTTGCTGGTGTGACTCAGGGCTTGATAAGCGAGACACAAAGCGCGTAAAAAGGGCGGGAAATATCCGCGTTGATAATGTTTGCATCTCCTGGGATTCCGTTATGCCAGGTAGAGAAACGCACACATGGACTAGAACCGAATCAATTAATTCTATAAGATATGCAAAAAGGAAAAAAAATATGTCTAGAAGTAACTTTAAAAAAAAAAGATAATACACAAATCTTTAGCGAGCTAAATGGCTCGAGATAAGTAGACTTCAAGGTGGCACATTCCTCCGTTATCCGTGCCACTT
>BOPN01000178.1:540911-543411 GCA_017312705.2 Penaeus japonicus
GGTGTTGAGATCTTATTCTTTCCCTCCCTTCCTCTTCGCCTCCTCCTCCTCCTCTTCTTCTTCCTCTTCCTTCTCCTCTTCCTCTTCCTCCTCCTTCTTCTCCTTCTTCTTTTTCTTCATTATTTTCTTCTCCTTCTTCTTGTTCTTCCTTTTCTTCTTCTCCATCTTCACCTCCACCTCCTTCTCTCCTCCTCCTCCTCCTCCTTTTTCTCTCCTCGCTCTTCCCTCTCCCTCCTCCTTCTCCTCCCTCCTCCTTTTCCTCCCTCTCCTCCCTTCTCCTTTTCCTCCATCCTCCCCGTCCTCCCTCTTCTCTCTCCTCCCTCTCTTCCCCCCTCCCTTCTCCCTCTCCTCCTTCCTCCCCCTCTTCCCTCCTCCCTCTGCTCCTCCTGCGAGCTGTTTAAACATACGAGATCATTTGTAGACTTATTTGCTACGACAAAACAATTCGCTCGCTTCATCAGAGCTGTCACGCTGCACCTGCCACTTCGATTCTGGCGACGCCCTTTTGCGTGTTGAGCATGTCTTGCTTCTCTGTTTTTTTCCTTTATCATGTCTTGTCTCTTCTGCTTTTTCTTTTATCGTGTCTTCTATTTTTCTTTTATCATGGCTCGACTCCTGTTTTCTGTTAGTATGTCTCGACTCTTCTGCTTTATGTTAGCATTTCTTGCCTCTTCTGTTTTCCTGTAGCATGTCTTGCCTCTTCTGTTTTTCTGTTAGCATGTCTCAACTCTTGTTTTCCTTTTATTATGTCTCGACTCTTCTGTTTTCTGTTAACATGTCTCGACTCTTCTGTTTTCTGTTACCAGGTCTTGCCTTTTCTGTTTTCCGTTAACATGTCTCAAACCATCTATTTCTTTTCTTTGTCGTCTTTTTATCCCCTCTATTGACTACTTTGTATCATGATGAATATATTTCTATTTCATCAAACCGCTCTTTTATTTCCTTCTAACCTTCCGATTTTCTCCCTTAATGCTACCTTTTTCCTTCCTACTCTTCGTTTTCGTTATCTTATCTTTGCATGCTGCTCCCATAAAGCATGGTCTCTTTACTCTACTATACTTGCAGACCCTCTTTGCAACTTCCCTTGTTCTAGTAGATCTCTCATTAGCTGATAAAGTTTCCCCATAATCATCCAAGAGCAGCGAAAGTTTCCCCACAACTATTAACCAGCGAACAAACTCTCCTCTTAACTAAACACTGTTTAAGATTCCTCTCGCCATCGTTAAACTAGCCATCACTCTCTAAACTCCTTCGTGTCCTCAAGAGCGAAGGAGAAAGAACCCGAATCCTCCAGGCAGCCATCACATCCTTCACCTAGTACTCTCGTTTCTCCTTCCTCCTCCTCCTCCTTCTTCTTCTTCTTCTTCTTCTTTTTCTTCTTCTTCTTCACCCTGAACGCTCCCTTATTCTCTGTCTCCAGTAAGATTTACTCCCTGTTTCCCCCTTTGCTCCCTACTTCTTCTCTCTTCACCCCCCCCCCCGCCCCCCGCAGACACACACACGCACATACACACACTTCCTTTGCCTCCTTTTTTTCCTCCAAAGTCTTCCCCTCCCCCTTTCATCCTTCACCCCCCAATCCCTATCCCTAAATTTCCTCTGCATCACTTTCTTCACCCCCCCCCCCCATCCCCTATCCCCAAACCTGGCCCATTATTCCTCCATCTAACGTCTCCTCCCTCTTCCCCCTTCACCCCCCACCCTTTGCCCCCCTCTTCGATTCCTTCGACTCGACAATAGAAACTACCATCTTTTTTGTGACGTTTTAAACTCGTCTACAGTGGCACCCTCGATCACTTCGAAAAGTCCTGACTTATATTCCGTTTCTATTGTGGTTGAGTTTAATTTCGTCTGTATGTGTGCGCACGATGTTTTTTTTTTTTTTTTCGTATATTTATCTTTCCACTACCATTCTTCACCTCCTCTCCCCCTCCTCTCACTCATACCAATTCCCCCGCCCCATTTCTCGAGGGCAGAACACCGGTCTATCCTTATCGGGAAACAATTTACAAGTACAGCGGTGATGGATGCCTCGCTGGATTTATCACGCTCGGCCCTCGCTTGTGTCACTCTCCCTCGCCGGTGGCACAGGGGGAAGGGAGATTGGGGGGGGGGGGGAGATAAGTCAGAGCAGGGGATAAGGGACTGGGGTGTGGTATTAGGTGATGCTGACAAGTGATTGAGGAATGTTTGCGGACAGTCAGTATGAATGTCGTATGGATGGTGAGTGATTGGAAGTTGATTGGTTGGTGACGATCGACTAGCGATAGAGAGTGTCAGAGGAATTACACCGAGGCAGTCGAATAATGGCTGTCATGAAGAGAGGGTGAAGAGGAGAAGGAGAAAGAGAGAGAGACAAACAATGAGATAAGGGGAAGAAGGTAGATAGAGAAATAGAGAAATAGAGAAAGATAGATAGAGAAATAAATAGATATAAATAATCATAGAGTAGAAAGAGACGAGACGTAGAGCTGATGAAAGAAAAATAGATAGATAGATA
>BOPN01000178.1:548411-550911 GCA_017312705.2 Penaeus japonicus
AGGAGGAAAAGATGAAGTCTTAGAGAGGGAGTGAGGAGGGAAGAAAAGGAAGGGATGAGAGGGAGGGAGGGAGGGAAGTGCGATGGGTGAGAGGGAGGGCCGGAGAGAGGGGAGATAAGTGAGAGGGAGGGAGGGAAGGAGGGGCGATAAGTGAGAGGAAGTGAGAGAGGGAGGGGCGATAGGTGAGAGGGAAGGAGTGAGTGAGGGAGGGAGGAAGAGAGGGAGGGGTGATACGAGAGAGGGGAGGGAGGGAGGAAGAGGAGATAGGAGAGAGGGAGGGAGAAAGGAAGAGGTGATAGGAAAGAGAGAGGGAGGAAGGGAGGAGGGGCGATAAGAAAGAGAGAGAGGGACGGAGGAAGAGGAGATATGAAAAAGGAAGGGAGGAGGGGCGATAGGAGAGAGAGAGGGAGGGACGAGAGGCGATAGGAGAGAGGGAGGGAGAGAGGGAGGGATGGAGGGAGAGGAGGAGGTGTCGGTATAAATACAGAGCCAGGAATGTCCATGGGACGCCTGGCCAAAAATTTTCACAAGTACTAAATGGCTCACTACGCACTACACCGACGAGGTTTCGGCCCTCCCTTTGATCTCCTTCCGTCTCCCTTTTTCCTCTCTTTCTCTTTCCTTATGTTCCATTTTCGCTCTCCTTGCCAATGTTCTTTCCATCTCTTCGTTTACATACTGTATATTTTTCCCTCTTCCTTTCTGATTCTTCTTTCGTTTCTTGCTTCATCTCCTCGCTTCATCTCTTTGCTTCATCTCCTTGCTTCATCTCCTTGCTTCATTCCCTTGCTTCATCTCCTTGCTTCATTTCCTTGCTTCATATCCTTGCTTTATCGGCAGCTCTTTTTTCTTCTTCCTTTCGCTCTATCTGATTTTTTTTCGGTCGATCGGTTGTCTCTCCCTTTAACCATCACAATTTCAGCTACAACAGCGATTCTTGTCTCTCTTTCTTTCTGCCTCTCTCTCTATCTATCTATCTATTTATTTATCTATCTATCTACCTATCTACCTTTCTGTCTATTTATCTAGATATATATTTATCTCTCTCTCTCTCTCTCTCTCTCTCTCTCTCTCTCTCTCTCTCTCTCTCTCTCTCTCTCTCTCTCTCTCTCTCTCTCTCTCTCTCTCTCTCTCTCTCCCTCTCTATCGACCATCTTTTTTTCCTTTCGACCCTTAATGGTTTCTTAATCTAGTTCGCGAAGATGCTCGGATAGTCCCGCTGTTCTCGGAGCCTTCGTAAAGCGGAGGATACTAAATTCCACTTTAATTGGGCCGCCGTGCGAGGGTGTGAGGCCAGGGAGGAGGATTGGGGAAGCGGGAGGGGGAGGGGGAGGAGGAGGAGGAGGAGGAGGAGGAGGAGGAGGAGGAGGAGGAGGAGGAGGAGGAGGAGGAGGAGGAGGAGGAGGAGGAGGAGGAGAAGGAGAAGGAGGGGGGGTACGAGGAGGAGGGGAGGGAGAGGAGGAGGAGGAGGAGGAGGGGGATGGAGGGGGAGGGTGGGGAGGAGGAGGAGAAGGAGGAGGAGGAGGAGGGGGAGGAGGAGGGGGAGGAAAGGGAGGAGGGGGAGTAGGAGGAGGAGGAGGAGGAGGAGGAGGGGGCTGGAGGGGGAGGGTGGGGAGGAGGAGGAGGAGAAGGAGGAGGAGAAGTATTAGGAGGAGGAGGAGAAGGAGGAGGGAGAGGAGGAGGAGGAGGGGGAGGAAAGGGAGGAGGGGGAGTAGGAGGAGGAGGAGGAGGGGGACGGAGGGGGAGGGTGGGGAGGAGGAGGAGAAGGGGAGGGGAGAGGGAAGGAGGAAGAGGAGGAGGAGGAGGAAGACGGGGAGGAGGGGAGTAGGAGGAGGAGTAGGGAGAGGTGGATGGAAGGGGAGAAGGAAAGGTAGGGTGGAGAGTAAATGGAGGAAGTGGAAAAGGGGAATGAATGAGAAGAGCAGGAAACAAGGAAGGAAGAGAAAGACGGAGGGGGAGAATGAAGATGAGGAGGATTGAGAGTAGGAGGAGAGTTAGGGAGGGTAGTAGGAGGAGGACGGAGAGCAGTATGAGGTGGAGGAGGAGGGGGAGGAAAGGGGGGGTGAAGGGGGAAGGAGAAGAGTTGAAGGAATGGGGGGGGGGGACGGAGGAGGGAGAAGAAGGGAAGGAGTAGAGGAAGGAAGAACAGGAAGAGGAGGGAGAGGAAGAGAAGGAGTGGGGGAGGGAGAGGGTGGGAGGAGGATAAATTAGAGGTGAGGGAAAGAAAGAGAAATGAGACAACGACGGAATGAATCAAGACCAAGGAGAACAGACCGGAGACGTTACAGACGCCAAGACAAACAGACAGACAGACAGACAGACAGACAAACAAACAGACAGACAGACAGAAAGAGAAACACCAAAGCAGAGAAAGACAGACAAGCAAAGATGCAAGCAGGAAGCTCCGTGCCACGTCTCGGGAGAGGAATGTCAAGGGAACAATATAAGCCATGACACCGCTTGAGGCATGATGCTGTAGAATGAGAGACGAAAAGCAAGA
>BOPN01000178.1:560911-568411 GCA_017312705.2 Penaeus japonicus
TATATTTAGACCAGAAGTAAATATAATCCGAATATACTGATTTTAGAAAAAAAGGGAAATCAATAAAACATATTGGGAAAAACTTTCTTAAGAAATTAGAATTATGTTTCCGCCATGAGGATCGCCAGGAAGTAAAAAATAATGCGTATAGAGTGCTTACAAAAATACTAGGAAAATATTGTTCCATGGCAGCTACGCCTCTTTACTTCTTTGGTTTGCCTATATGGATACAAAACAGACATATAGTGTGAAATTGAGGCTTTCTTATGATGATTTATATGATCATTGCTGGCTGAAGTTTAAGATCAAAATCTTCGTAGAGAGACTTAGTATTACAGATACTTCTAACAGGTTAAAACGACATTTTTATTATTAGTGAATATTGGACACTGTATCCTCGTGAAGCCATTATGAATATCAAATGTTAGTATTACATCAGTCATGATGAAATACTTGCAAGAGCAGAGGTGAAAGATATGGAGGTCCTCTACATTGGATAGGCCGTATCTCTAGAGTGGATGATAACAGGACCGTTAAGAGCTTGTTCTATGGTAAATTGGGTACTGGAACCCGAATTGTTGGGCGTGCTAAATTGCGCCATAGAGATATGAGCAAAGTTGTTGCCTTGAAATGAGGTGCTGGTCTTGAAAAGTACAGGAAAAAAAACGTAGACAGTTGTCAAGAAAGGAGACAATTAATTCACCACACTTGGAAATATAAGTGAAAAAGAAAATTGATGAATATAGGAGAAGGGAGAGAAATACACCAATAATTTCCTGGCGTATCTTATATAGTTTCCATTCGCTAACAAATGTTAAAGTGTCATGCTTGCGTAGTGTGTGTGCGCGTGTGTGTGTGTGTGTGTGTGTGTGTGTGTGTGTGTGTGTGTGTGTGTGTGTGTGTGTGTGTGTGTGTGTGTGTGTGTGTGTGTGTGTGAGTGTGTGTGTGTGTGTGTGTGTGTAGAGAGAGAGATCTAGAGATGCAGAGAGAACGAGAAGAGAGAGAGAGAGAGAGAATGAGAAAAAAGGGAAAGAGAGACAAAGAGAGAGAGACGAATGGAGAGATGTACATTTATGTGTAAGGAATTCCTTTCTTCTACGCCCTTCCCCGCCAGCGTCCTGTGATCTCACTCGCTCTCGCAGGTCTGGCGTCCGAATGTGGCGTTTTATTTTACCTTCGCTTTTCTCGTGTTCTTGTCGTGTATTTTCTTTTTTTTTTCCTTTAGTGTGTTCTTGGTTTTTTTTGTTCGCTTGTTGTATTTGTTTTAGCTTGTCTTGCACCATTTTCTTTGTTATTTTTTCCTTTGGTTTTACGATATTTGATTCTGTTTTTATGTTATCTCTTAAGTGGTCATTTCATTGAATATGAAGTCACTGTTTTTGGTGTGTGTGTGTTTGTTTTGTTTCTTGTTTTTTTGGCGTTTTTTTTATAAAGACGTTTAATATTGTTTACTGACTTATGATGAGGCGAATGCATAATCTCATCTACAAATGTATTTGAATCTTTCACTGAAATATCAAAATCATTCTTTCATCTGATGATTTTCCTCTCTTGTAAACTACGACACCCTTCTTGACCCTTTTCTTACTAAAATTGGATTTTATTCCCTCTATGCTACCATATTTCAAAAGGGTCTGTATGTCAGGAGTCTAACAAAGTTCAAACCGGATTCCCATTTGCCAGATTTAGGGAAGAGAGTTGATATTACTGAACCCCAGACTAATTACAACGGCCAGATGATACACTATACGAATAGGAAAATATTATGTAATATTCAATAGTTATTTGCATAGAAATGATAGAAAAGGCCGCATCATGCATATGCTGCCTTGCACTCCGGTGACAAGAAAATTCTTAAAACCGCTGAGATCATATATTTGTTTGTGTTGGACAAAGGGATGTACCCATACACACATGCAAATAAGAAGATATGGAAATATGGACAGACAGAAAGATAGATACAGAGAGAGGGGGATATATATATATATATATATATATATATATATATATATATATATATATATATATATATATAAAGAGAGAGAGAGAGAGAGAGAGAGAGAGAGAGAGAGAGAGAGAGAGAGAGAGAGAGAAGGGATATATATATATATATATATATATATATATATATATATATATATATATATATATATATATCTGTGTGTGTGTGTGTGTGTGTGTGTAGAGAGAGAGAGAGAGAAAGAGAGGGAGAGGGAGAGGGAGAGAGAAAGAGAGAGAGAAGGGAAGAGGGAGAGGGAGGGAAAGAAAGAGAGAGAAAGGGGAGAGGGAAGGAGAAAGAATGAGAGAGAGGCTGACAGACAGAGAGAGAGGGAGCCTGGCAGAGAGAGAGAGAGAGAGGCAGAAACAACAGGCTTATTTCGTACAAATGCATTTGATTTCCCTTTTTATTTTTAACACACAGAACATTACTCGTGTCACCTCGCGTACTAAATGAACATGTCAGAAACGCCATGATATTTCTGTGTTCTAATCTTTTGATAGTCTCGACTTTGCTCCTTTTACCTTTTTCTTGTTGTTGTTGTTGTTTTCTTTACTTGATTTGAATTATATATATTTGTTGATCTATTTTATTCAACCCCTCTTTTCTCTCTTCCCCTTTGTTTCCCTTTCATTTTCTTCATTCTAAAGTAACTTTGTTTTCGCGATAAATCGTAAATGACTCGGGTACATTCATAATTCTCTGTTGTTTACGATGCCGTGAAAATTATTTTTATTTCGCGTGAGTGTTTATACATGCGTTTGTGTGTGTGTGAGTGTGTGTTTGTGTGTGTGTATGTGTCAGTGTGTGTGTGTATGTGTGTGTCAGTGTAATACAACTCTCGAGGACCAATAGCTAACGCATCTTATCTCTCAAAATTCAAAATTCGTATATTCGTCACACCAGTTCTTCAAACTCTCGACTTTGAAATGTTCTTTAAAATCTCTGATGCTAAATTCTTTCGCGATTGGTAATGAAATTCTGAAAAGCAAGAGCAGCAATTTGGATAAAAAAATACTCTTCCATACTGACAATATTGAATGCATTTCCATCTGTTCCTGCAGTGATGAGAAATGCCTGTCAATAACAATTCAATGCATCAGACAGAAAACAAATATAAAGTTTCATTTATTCTTGAATCAGCAGTATACATGCGTTACGAGGAACATACATAGCAATGAATATAAACATATGAATAGATTTTAAAAACTAGGCTTAAGTGTGTATATAGATATAAAAAACTAAGCTTAAGTATGTAAATAGATTTTAATAACTAAGCTTAAGTAATGAATATTTTTTTTTAAACAAACTAAGCATAAATATGTAGACTGATTTTAAGAAATTAGCAAAAATTATGTAAATAGAATTTTAAAAGTAAGCCGAAGTAAGTAACTCAATTTAAAAAAAATACCGATCACAAAATTAGAACATTGCAAACAAAGACAAATCCCCAAGCTGCTGCTGCACTCACCAAACAGCATCGGCGCTGCGACTGCGTTTAAAATCAAAACACCCAGATTTACATACCCACGCGTGCTTTCACCCAATCATAAAGCAGCTTCATCTGACTGGGTCAAGAGAGCAGCCCAATTCAGTCACGCAATGCCGGCAGAGACCAAACGCTATGGGGGGTAGGAGGGGGTGGGGGCGAGATAGGAAGGATGGGGAGGGGGAGGAGGGGGGGGTATGTAGGCTTGGGCCATTTGCTGGGAGGTTGGGCGGTCGGGATAAAGCGGTTTGCGACAGATAGCATTGTGGAGGTTGAGGTGGGGTATGTGTGTGTGTGTCTGCATGTGAAATGAGTGGGTGTCTCAGCCTTGTTTGTATGTTTGTGTTTGTGGTTGTCTGTTTGTGTGTTTGTGTTTGTGTTTGTATTGCGTTTGTTTGTGTGTTTGTGTGTGTGTGTGTGTGTGTGTGTGTGTGTGTGTGTGTATGTGTGTGTACATGCGGTGAATCAAACATCAATTTAATTCAATACTAAAGCATAGTCTTTTCAAGTTCAATTGGTTCCCTCGTCGACCCCACCCCATCCCACCCTCCAACCTCCTCCCCGTCGCGTACTCTTAAATATATTCCCGTCCTGTCTTTACCTCATAAATCACGATAATTCTTCATCAACCCTAACGGATTATGACACCTCTCTGCCTACGTACCTTCACTCTCCATTTTTTCCTCACTCTCCCCCTCCCCCCCTTCCCCCCCTCTCGCCAGGAGCTGACAGGCCTGAGAAGTGCCTCTTTTTATGCCAATATATCACCGCGTGTGATGTATAGGCCTACGTCATATAGAGAGGGGAGGGGAAGCTTTCATCACCCTCCCTAGGTGTGATTGTTCATTCTTAATAGTTTCCCCTTGAGCTAAACAGCAGAGAATGTCAGCAACAGCAAAAGACAAAAGCCTCGATTTCTTCCCCATCCAGCACTGATCAGCAGTCACTCCCACGCGAACGAGTCCCAACAGCTGGCGACGCAGCGCTATCATAATCCTAGTGTGTCTTCCCCGCCTTTTAACGACCACCCTTTTTGTTGCCCGCGACACAAGAGCTGATTTCGTCTCCTCTCTCCCTCTCTTTGTACTTTACTACCTCGAAGTGACAGCTGAAATTACCGTAACTTTATGACACGCAAGCACCGTCACCAATGCCGTGTCGCTGAGGGTGACGAGCCAAAAGTAGTCGCCTCAAATCCCGTCCTTCAGAGACCGCGGGCTATTCTCGTGAAGGGAGAGGCTGATTTCGGGGACTCTCTTGTGGCTGCTCTGCTCTTCGCATCAATGGCTACTTGATCAATGTGTATATATCTGCAGTTGCTGTGTGTGTGTGTGTGTGTGTGTGTGGTTATAAAAAAGACCGTGTGTGCAATGATAAAAAAGAACACTTGGATGGTCTTTAGTCAATCTGCATTGGTGCACTTTTTTTCTCATTTTGTTTCTTTTAGTCTTCATACCGTTTGTATATTTCGGTTGGGTAATATTTTATTACACTTTTATTTTATCTTCAGGGTCCCTTTAGCACATATTGCTATCTCCGGTATTTCACCAACCTGTTTCAATCCCCTCTACAGCTCCAGCCAGGGTAAACTAAATTCTAGGTTTGGCATGTTCGCTCTCGCTTTATTTGCTGCTGAAACGTACCATTCTCTGGGGGAGGAAAAAAATGCCGTATTTTTCCTTGTCTAGTTTACTCTATGGCGAGGCCCGAGCGACAGACACTTTGCACACCAGTAACCAATCCGTCTACTGTGCAGACAAATTTGTTTGTTTATTTTCTGATAGAATAAAGTAAATCTTTCATCTTTATCGCCACTATTACGCAAGAGTTAGGTTTTGCCTATAATTACTGTGCAACCATTACTCCATAACGCGCCCAGCGTCTGCACTCTTGTAACACTTAATTACTTTTCCAGCAATGAAGTTAATTTTACTGTCTTATAAAGCTCAGAACAAATTGCCTTCATTAAAGTATTTTTATTAACACTTCTCATAGCTTATAGGATTCTTTTCTTCGTTGCGAAAAATGCACAATGAAATCATAAAACGCTTATTTTCTAATCTTCACAAATTTTTACAAGAATTTTCATCATGCAATTCCCATTCGTTTCTCTCATCACTAATACCTTTTTTAGCAATGCTGTACATCAACGCCCCCCCCCCCCTCCCCCTCTGGCTGTGAGCGGGAACCTTGGAGAAACGGCGAGGTTATTTTAGAAGAAATGTTTTCTCATCCGTTGAATACAAATTCTCGCTGGAAATTCTCCCGTGGCGAACAAATATGTCTGTCATATTTCTTAGACTACTCTAACCAGAGGCGGAGATGCCCCAAGTTCCATCCTTATTGTATGTTTAACGGACTCTTAAAGCGGCGAAATTCTCAACACCGCCATCAGTGTGTTCTTGTACGTGGTCGTGCCAGAAGTCCGGGACACGCAATACTCTCTACATGGCTTATATCTACGGTATTTCAGAGCAAAGTGCCTGAGTAAAACACTACAGGAAACAGAATCGGCATAAACTTGCGGAAAAAGGTATGGAATTTCTACACACGTCTTTCTTCGAGCCAGATGTGACTGCAAGTCGAAAGACAGTATACTGATGCTATATGCGGGCCTTCATACTGTAAGACTGTTGTTCAAAACATTTATGGGAATTCAGAGGAAAAGAGAGAAAGGGAGAGAGAAATTAATGTTTATCATTCCTAAAACTGTTTCCTCGTATTGCGTTTTACTTTCTCTTTTTCGAGTCGCATTCCTTCTCCCTTTCGCATTTTTACTCAAACTCCATTCCGTTTATTGCCTTTTCTTATGGTTCTCTTACTGTAACTATTCACAATGCATTTCTATTACCCTTGCCTCCGCTTCCCTCTCTGCTTTGTCCCTCTCTCGTTCCCGGGAATGCCTTTCTACATGATCTTCTCGTCTCCGCGCAACTCAAGCAGGTTTCCGGAAGTTCCTTCTGTCGTCCGAAGGATGAGTACTAATGTCCTCAATAACAGTCAAACCAATCTCGGTAGTAAGATTAATAATGAAGACTAATCAATAGTTAGTCAGGAGGAATTCAAGATTTGAGAAATATAATAATAGCGAGCTAGTGCTCAGGGAGTCCCCAAGGTGTCTGAAGGTGCACTTACTAGTCGAACTCAAGGCGCCGCCGGACACAGTCCTGACGGCAGCACAAAGGACCGGCATCAGCTGCAGAGCTAAAATACCTTCGCGGATTCCACACCCAAAAATATGGTGTTCATGCATTCAGAAAAGTGGGTTCATTTTCCCAAATGGAGCATATTTACTGGTTTGTGGCTTAGCGGCTCCGAAAGTTTCTTGCAATATACTACGGCTGTTATGAAAGCAAAGCAAAACTTTACCTGCTTTTCTGAACACTTATCTGGTGTACTCGAGGTCAAAGCAGGTCACGCTCGGAGAGTAGAACACCTCTTACCTGTAGCGGGAAAATAAGATGGTTAGTAACATACAATTCTTAGATTCTTACGTTTAGTGTATTTGAAAATGTAATTGAATCTGTTAGATTTACACATTTCACCTCTGGGTATTTTCTTAGGCAAATGAACTGGTAAATAAAGTGAAATCAGTGAAAAGGAAAAGAAATTATACTAAAACACATGTGATATGAAAATCTGGAAGAAAACTTAAAAGGCGAAAGAGAAATGAAGAAAAATAAGACCAAATTACATGGCAAATCATAAATAGATTTTCAAATATTAAAGAGTGACCAATTTCATATTTTAAGTATTTTATGGACCTAATAACACCAAAGACAGTTCTTCCAAATTTACTCATAATCATCCTCCGATCCTAATCGAACGCTATTAGCTTAAGCGCATGAATCATTCGGTGTGTATATATATAGGGAAAAAACAACAACAAAACCAACAGAAAGATTAATGAAACTCATTCCTTTTTTTTTTTCTCTCTCTCTCAGTTCACACTGGTTTATATAATTCCATTTTTTCCGGCAACAGCGACTCCCTCTATAGCCACAATTAGATT
>BOPN01000178.1:610773-613273 GCA_017312705.2 Penaeus japonicus
TATATATATATATATATATATATATATATATATATATATATATATATATATATATATATGTATGTATGTATATATATATGTATGTATGTATGTATATATATACACACACACACACACACACACACACACACACACACACACACACACACACACACACATATATATATATATATATATGTATATATATATATATATATATATATATATATATATATGAATATATATATATATATATATATATATATATATATATATATATATATATATATGGCTTTGTGTTTCTCTTTCTTTTCCATTTACTCTCCTGTCTTTATTTCTCCCGTGTTTCTCTTTCTTTTCCATTCACTCTCCCTTTATTTCTCCCATGTTTCTCTCTCTTCCTGAATTACCACGCAGCTTATAATAAATGCAGCATAATGTTAGTGTGATAGCATCATCCTTCCGCGGAATAAAAGAGAGATCTGAAAAACACAGTGGAACTTCCTAGTCTTGCTAAAGCAATTTGCCCATGACAGAATTAGAGTAATTCCGGGGACTCAACTGCTCCAAGTTTTACGAAGTCCACTGAAAGCAAATCGGGCGTTTGTACGGTTTATGTCGAATGTTGTAAAAGAATGTGTGTTTGTGTGTGTTTGGTAAATATGTGTGGGAGGAGGAGGTTACGTGGATGGGAGTGAAAGAGCTGGTGTGTGGGGTGGGGGAGTGGTCGTGTGTTTGTACTTGTGTGCGTGTGTGTGGGGGGGAGTGGCGTGTGTGTGTGTGTGTGTGTGTGTGTGTAAGTATGTGTGTGAGTCTGAACACTTGCCTGTATACGAACGCGATACACAGCAAGCAAATCTATCCAAACATAGTCAAGCATCTTTCACACAACGAATCCGGAAACGTAAGCACAAATCAAGGCTGTCAGATCGGCCATATTTGCCTCCATGTTTTTCCTGAGACTTTCCTGACATCTTGGCCCAAACGTCGCATCCCTTTAGCATCGTTAACATAATTTATAGTTCCGCGTGACTGGCAAGAAATAATTCAGGATATTTCTTGCATGTATTGCTTCTCCTATACTATGAGAGACTTTACGACCCTCACGCTCTGTGGAATAGTACATTAAAATCTGGACTACTGTGGCGACCTATAAAGAATGGTATTTCTCTGTATTCACAGGATCTTTCTACTTTATCATCCGTATTCATTTTCATTTTTTAGTTCTATTTTCTTGCATGTTTTCCAGTTTTTTTTTCTCTCTCTCTCTTTTTAAAAGATTTTATTTCACGTTTATTTGCATCGTCTTTTATGCCATTCCGCGAATAATGCATATTCCTTGGGATCGCCTTTTCGTGATCACTTGGCTTGCTCCGGGTCGTTAGACTTGAAAAACTGGATGTGTTTGGTCTTAGAGAGAAAGTGAATGGGGGAGCGCAAAAGAGCGAGGGAGAGAGAGAGGGAGAGAGAGGGAGAGAGAGAGAGAGAGAGAGAGAGAGAGAGAGAGAGAGAGAGAGAGAGAGAGAGAGAGAGAGAGAGAGAGAGAGGGAGAGAGAGAGAGAGAGAGAGAATGAGCGAGGGACGGATAGAAAGAAAGAAAGAAAGAAAGGCGGATAGAAGAAAAGGCAAACAGACAAAGAAAGAGAGAGAAAGAGAAAATAGAGACTGACTGAGGCAGAAGAAGGGAACGACAGAGGAGAAAAGAGGAAGAGAGAGAGAAAGAGAAGCTAATCTTAACGAAAGACGACCGAAAACAAATAGACGAAAATCTTTACACACATAAAAAAAACACATTCTTATGGTTGAATAAAGAGGAAGGAGAAGAAGGGAACCGAGAACCGATCTCTACACGACCCACCTCACCGGACATCAGTCATTAGTCGCCCACTCACCTATTCTACAACAGAGGTATTCCGTGGAAGTCTTGTCTTGCTCGAATTCCTCTCTCTCTGACCTGAGAGCGTGGAGATGGACGTAGAATATGAGGTCACTGCCTGTGTTTACAGTGACCGGATGCTAGCAGTGGCATGGTTGAATACTTTCTGGATTCTCGTGTTGAATGGGAGTACATGAGAGAGGTAAAAGGGGAGTAAATACTATTATCATTTTTTTTATACCTTTTTATTGTAAAGGGTACGTTGTCCCCCCCCCCCCACTCCCCATGAAGGATTTCTACAGAAGAAAAGAGTAGTAGCGTGAAAGTGAACACTATTCCGTGCTCTGGGACGTTCAGCCCTACGGAACAAAATCACATTACCTTCTGGCACCGTTTTTTTTTTTCCTCTGATACGGTACACATTCCCGAGCACACGGAGGACAATACAGGGAACGCTGACATCTGCTGCAACTTTAGTCTGGTTGGCATGTATTTTCGCTTTTCATTTCTTTCTAAGCTTTCTTTATTCTTCTCTTCGTCTATTATTCATTATTTACATTTTTTTTACATCTGCTGACTCTCGTGTTGTTTTATTATCAGTATCATCGTTATTATTAGCATTAGCGTGTTATTAGCATTATGATT
>BOPN01000178.1:620773-623273 GCA_017312705.2 Penaeus japonicus
AAGAAAAGGATCGACCGGCGGAGAATAAGGGGAAGGATCAGCGCAAGAGGGCGTGGAAATGTGGTTGCATAATATGGCGTGAACTAATAGCAGCGAGTTAGTTTTGTTTTTTTCCTCCTGCTCTGCCTCATTTTTATTATCTCTTCCTCTCCTCTCCTCTCATCATCGTTCTTCTTTTCTTCTTCGTCTTCCTTTTATTGTTATCATTCTCATCTTCTTTCTCTTCCTCCTCCTCCTCCTCCTCCTTCTCATTCTCATTCTCCTCCTCCACCTCCTCTTACCCCATATCCTCCTTTTGTATCTCATCATCCCCATCCCCATCCCCATCCCCATCCCCATCCCCATCCCCATCCCCATCCCCATCCCCATCCCCATCCCCATCCCCATCCCCATCCCCATCCCCATCTCCGTCCATCCTCCACCACCCCCAACCCCATCCCCACCGCCTCCTCCCACTCCCATTACACGAAGGGGTTCCAATCTGCGGCCAAGGGTTAATCTCGGGTCGTGTGGTCGGGCTGCTTAAAGGGCAATCCTCTGCTGTTGCGAAACACTTTAGCCACCTGCGCCAGAATGGCTGTTGACGAGTTTCGCTGAGGACACAACAGCTCGTTTGACCAACAGCTTAATGACCCATATCTGGTATCGTTGTGCTATCGTTGCTGCTGGCGTAACAGTGTCCGTTATTCCTATTCGTATTGTTGTTGTTGTTGTTTTTTTCATTTAGTAATTATAATTGCCTCTCCAATACACTGCATTTACTACTATTACCTCTGCATCTATTTCAACGTCTATTGCAATTTACCATGTCTGCTATTTCTGCTGCTACTACTATAGTGACCGCGTTTACTTCTATTATTATTAATTCAAATGATACTTATCATTTTACTACATCTACTACATTACTACCATTATTGCTACTACTACTACTACTTCTACTATTACCATCTTTACTACTACTCTAAGACCATGAAAACTACCACTACTGTTAACATTATTTACATTTATTACCAATGCCTCTGCTCCTTGCCATTTTCTTCTTCTTTATCGTCTTCTTCTCCTTTTTCTTATTCATATTCTTATTATGCTCCTTTTCCTCCTCCTTCCTCCTCCTTCTTTCCTATTTTCTTCTTTTCCTCCTCCTCTTTCTCCTACTCTTTTTCTTTTACTCTTCTTTTTACTTTCCTCCTCTTCTTCCTCCTTCTCCTCCTCTTTTTCTTTTACTTTTCTACCTCTTCTCCTTCTTTTCCAATTTATCTTCTCTTCCTCCTCCTTCTCTTCCTCTTCTTCTTTTGCTTTCCCTTCTGTTCCTTTCTTCCTCCTCCTTCCTCCTCCTCTTCTTCCTCCTCCTCCTTCTCTTGCCACATTTTCCTTCGTTTTCCCCCTTGCATCAACTAAGAGAGATCTCACCGCAAGTGACCTTTGGAGTTGACTGAGGATTGGAACACGAGGGAAGGGAAGAGTGAAGCAAGGATGAAGGGTTTCGAGGAGAGGCAGGACACATAGGAGGTGAAGTGGGGGATGGATGCTTACGGGAATGAAGGGGAGATAAAGGGCATCTGAAGAGGAGATGAGATATGAAAAAAAAGAAATAAGTATACAGGAAGGAAGGAGAATGGGAGGAGTAAGGAAAGAGGACACGATGGAATAACTGAATAAAAACGGCAAAATGTTTATACCGACATAAATCACCACCCTGTAAACTTGATAAAACTCACATCAAATTATATATCCTCTCTAAGTTTCTTCTGAGTGGCTCAATCTGTCAATAAAACCACGATGTAAGGTAATATACCTGCCATCTGCCACTTTGCACCGGCAGTTACCCGTGAGTTAGGCAGCGGAGTGCTAAGTGCATTGCCGGAGTGGGTTACAATGAGGTAGAGACTTCCACACTTCATTTTTGCTGATCTTCCGAGCTCAAAAATACAAAATGATCCAAGAATCGAAAGCGGTTCTAATCCTCATAAAAGGGCTTCTAACGCCACTTGTAATTACTGTTAGAATGTTAGTGAATTTATCATTGCAACTCGACTTTCAATCATAAATCAATGGGATCGACGTGCCATAGGCTCTTTCCTCGACCCAAAAATCCTAGCACCAATCTGGACAATTTAGAATCAGTGATAATCCTGCAGCCTGTGATGATCAAGGCCCCTGTCGGACCACCCTTCTGTTTTATTAATTTCTGGATATGAGGCCGTGTGCATCACAAAGGCCTCTCAATCAAAATGTTCCGAGTGGATTTTTAGATTGTGCTTGCATGTGTAATTCACTAACGTCAAAATTGTTCGATGTCAGTTAAAAGCATATTTAAAAACAGGATATTGTCACGAAAATGGCCGACGAGGTGTTGTTGCGTCACACTCCCCCCTCCTCTCCCACCCCGCACTGCCTCATCCCATGTCCTCCCACTGCTGATCTACAGCGTTCAACAACTGTACCCCTAACTCCAACCAAATCCCCTCTAGCTTTTACCATAAACCTTCTACCCACTCCA
>BOPN01000178.1:628273-638273 GCA_017312705.2 Penaeus japonicus
AGTACAACACACGGTTCCACGACTATTGAAGATGTCCGTGCTATTATACATACCCTTGTTTTCACTTAGTTATTACCGTTTGTGTTATCTATTCCTTTGTATTTCTTGGCTCGCCTGACCTGGTTTGCATACTTCTGAAACAGGCAAAAGAGGTCACAGATTTCATGCATTTCTTTCTGATTTTGGACTCAAGAGAGCCAGGTAAAGTGAGGGAGAGTATAACACGGTGTCAGGTGTGATATAATACTTAAGAGTACATGCTGTGATAAGTCTACCATCCTATTTGCATTATATCGTGCATGTAAAAAAAAAAAAAAAAAAAGGCGTTACAGTAATTATACTTATACTTTTCTATTGCAGTCAGTGTCAGTCATAGCTCCTGTGGTAGATCTAAATGGATGTTATACTTCGGGTTACTCAATTCACTAAAGAAATGAGGGGAATGCGGACTTTATCATCACCGCATTGAGGTGAGTGCGCATAAAGTTAGTATCATCAACTTCAAGGTTTCCCCGCTAGCGACGCTTTCCGTGAGCTCTTCCGCCACAGCCGGGTATCATAACTTAATCACAGGCTGCAAAGCTCGGCCAAACTTCTCCAGTTTACCTTAAGTACCTGCAAAAATTACATCATGCACAAAAATAGACATAGAGTATGCAAACGCGAGCGCGCGATATACTTACATGGTGCTGATGTTTTACGAACACGATCACAAACACACACACACACACACACACACACACATACATACACACACACACACACACACAAACACACACACACACACACACTGCAAGGCGTGTGCGTGTCCTGTTTCTCCATTTGGCTTCAGCTAACCTCAGTTCCGTAAAGATTAAATGAATATACAAACAAACACCGCCCCGCCTCCCATCCCGCCCGGTGTATTGATAAGTTGGTTTACGTCCAAACTTCCGTTAAAAAGGGATAAAATAATTACCGCATAAATTTCTCATCACCTTAAATAATATACAGAAAGACTGCAGCTGGTGCAAAGACATCAATACTAAAAGTAATTCTAGTCTTGAAACTGAACTGGAAAAAAATCAAAGTTGTGACGATATATCAGAAGCCGTATCAGACATTCTGGAAAAAGAGGAAATGAACCATATCGGTGACCAAAAAATAAGCACACCCAAAAAGTGTGAAGGGGCATGCCCACTAGAAAACATAATTCAGAAAATGTATGAAGAATTAAAGGACTTCAAGATTCAATGCTTGAGGGAGATACAAATATTGAAAGATGAAATTCATGAATTAAAACAAGAGCAAAAAGAAAAACTTAAAGAAAAAAAGGTAACTCAGGCTGCTGAATTGGAAACAGAAAAGGCTGTAGAAGACGCTAAAAATGTAAAAGTAAAGGCAAAGAAGTAACAAGAAAATCCAAAAGGTGATCCAAGTAAATTAAACCAGGAAGCAGAAAAAAAGCTGTTTTCTGAAATAGTGAGGCAAAAATCAGATAAACAGGTAAAAAATATTCCAGACACTGAACAACCAAAAAAAGGTGATTGTAGGCAACAAAAAGAAGCAACCAAAGCTGAAACAACCTACAATAGAAAAGTCAGAAAAGAAAAATGAAGATACATTCAGAGCAAATAGACTCTTTATATATATACAATCTAGAAGAAAAAGAAGAAAATGATCCTGAAATCAGGAAAACAAATGATATGAAAATGATTAATGATATCATAACAAAATTGAACCTCAATGAAATTATCAAAGTGCCTTTAGAGAAGGCAAATATTTAAAGGAGGCTTTGAGACATATACATATACATATATCTATAGTTATATGTCCTTAAACAGATTTGAATGCAGCAAAAGTAGTAATGTCAGATAGGAACAGCACTCTTTTTAATATTTGTGATAGATGTTAGTATTAATTAGTAGTATCAATCATGATAAAGGAGAATATATTTTGAGAAAAGAGTTGAATAGAAGAAAGGAAAGGGTAAAGATAAATAGTAAGTTGTATATGACAAATGTAAATGAAAGAGAACAGACATAATGTAAATATAAATGAAAGTAAAGCGGATTAAACGATATATAGAGGTCTGAGATGACACCAGTCAAGGGAAGAGAGGGCAAAGAATCTTCAGCTATTTCCATAGAACTGTAAACGGAAAAATAAAAAAGAGATGAATATAGACAGCACACACACATTATCTATCTATTCATCTATCTCCATATATACAAATGTGTATGTGCATATTTAATTATGTATGTATCTATCTATCTATCTATCTATCTCTCTATATATACATATATATACATATATATATATATGTATATATGCATTGACACAAATTCAAAAATCTTAAATTGTGCTTTGTACTAATTGTGTATCGGTCGAACCAAAATTTGACCAGACTAAACTACATATGAATAACAGAATCATATAATTCATAATGGAAAATGAACATTTGTGAAATATAACATATATGTGTTTGCGATTCGTGTGTATTCATTTACAGAGTTCTATATGAATAAATCAACTATTGATTGATAAAGGAAAACAGGACAAGACCATTTTATATTCTATTCTAAAATGATTCGATATTGAAACCTATTGGTATGAAAATATTTTCAATATGCATTTCTCTGCTTTCTCTCTCTTTCTCAATCTATCTATCTATTTATCCATCTATATCTTTTCCCCTCTCTCTCTCTCTCTCTGTCTCTCTCTCTCTCTCTCTCTCTCTCTCTCTCTCTCTATATATATATATATATATATATATATATATATATATATATATATATATATATATATATATATATATATATATATATATATATATATATATATATATATATATATATTTAGCGACATTCGAAAAGAACATTTGAAGCTACCTACTGTAGCTTTTAAAGTGATGGTCTTGTGTAATTTCTTACAGCTTAACACCGTATAGAAGCATTACCTTCAGTAGATCTCCTAGAAGGGATTTTAAATTGCTTATTGTTGTTACGTAAAAAAATGTGTTGACTTTTCAATAGAAGGTGTTATCATCGTCATTATGAAGGGAATTAAAAACAAATACAACAGATCAAACAGTAATTATGTCGAGAAGCTTCAAAAGTTGGAGCTATTTTCTAGGCATTGTTTGTGTACTTATCCTTCTTAAGTTTAGTTATCGTTCGTATTATACGCGTGAGAGCTATAACGAAAGGTTTGAGTTTGACGTGGAGGGGAGGGACATACTGTGTTGCAGTATATCAAATGAGATTGTATTAGGGAATAATGTTATCCTTCCCGGGACTCTATAGTATTTTCTTGGTATATATGGTAAGTGATTCCAAATTAGATTGTTCCCCATAATGACGCTAAGGAACTTAGCTTTCTCCAATCACTGAGGGATTTTATGGCTCACAATGATAATTTTTAAGTGTAAACAGAACGTAAAGTTTTCTCTTTTCATAGGGTTCATATTGAGTTTATTTGGTTTCATTCATTGATTTACTTTGGTGAGTTCTTAGTTAGCATTGGATGAAGGATGAAGTCATTGATACTTATTTGTATATGGTGATATAGAGGTTGCTAGTCTCTGAAAATAAAATGTGATTTAAATTACTACGGGAGTGCGTAACCTTGTTAATAAGGATAATCTAGATTTGCGGAGTAGATGCTTCGCCAGGTTTATATGCACTGAGGCGAACCCGCCTGTGTTAGCGTATGCTGACTCGTGAGAGTTAGCCAACGAGTGTTAAGTTGATCTGAGTTTGGTCCTTACCCACCGTTGTGCCCAGCCACAGCAGTAAGCGCCAGGCGACAGTGGAAACTCACGAGCTTGGACGGGGCTCGATCCGCCGACCATAGGGATATGAGGCCGGCATGTTACCGCTGTACTAACCGGACGGCTATCTTGTTGATATGTGATGCGGATAAAAGTGGACCACGGATAAGACCCCGTGGTACTCTTCACCGGATTGATGGTAATAATGCCTTGTGAGGTTGTTTTACACATCATTTCTTATTTGCAGTGTAAGATCTGAACCATATAATAGTAACGGATCTATTATTCTAATATTACCAAAAGAATATACGGTTTCGAATTGCTTAGATAGATCCACGATTGTCTGAGATAGACCTAAAAATATCACCATTGTATATTTTTTAATTCATTTAATTCAGAATCTTATCAGTTGATTTCAGCGAGGCATTTTCAATATAACTGAGCCCGTAATGGGATTCGGAAATTACCGAGAGTGCATCAGCTTCTCGAGTTTGCTGCTGATTGGAAAATGGTTATAACTTTCGTCACTTTAAAGTCATCTGGAAATATCCCGCAGCGAAAAAAGGAATTAAACATATCAGCAAGTGCAGACGGAAGAGATCGTTCAACCTGCCTTGTCATTGTGGACTGGGATAGCATCATAGTCCGGAGAGCTAGCATTTAAATCCTTATCTAACTTCCCTGTTCGAGTGTTAATGTTAAATGTGCTTCGTTAACTTGCTTACTTGTTTCGATGTCCGTCTTAAAGTCATACAAAGGACTACGTGTACTTTTTTAATTTTTAGAACCTATCGAAATCAACATACTCGTCAACAATATCTCAAGGATCATTTATATACTCCTTATTTATTGAAAATCAGGGCCAGTGGATCAGAAAAAGGAAATCTTCCTCCGAGTAAAATCAATAACCTGTGCATTTCCGCTATCATAATCAAATCAATCATAAATCATTTACTTATTTACTTATACGTCCAGTGCAGAATTTCCCTTTTTTTACCTCAATGTATCTCGATTTATCCCGTGAGCATTGCTAGGACGCTCGCACATCTTCTGATCCCTTGCCAGGAATTTGATTACTATTAGATATATTTAAGATATTACTTAATATGCCCTCTCTTACTTTTGCTTAATGTGTGGATTTGTAATAGATTTATCCGTTGATTATTGATTATTGGTTGTTTAGCGATTTTTGTTTGTTTGTTTGTGGAATCTAGTTGCCTTACTAACCTAGCGCTTTTCCTCATGTTCTGTTTACTGTATATAAAATGTGTTTAAAAATACTTTTAAGCTTTAAACTGTATTCGTACCCGTGTTCATAGGACTTCAAGATGTTCTCTCTTGTAAAACAGAAGATGATGCAATTGCAGGAAAATGGCCAAAAGTTTAAGTACCTTTTATATCACTTAACATTAACATGTGTGGATTATTGCACCAGATGTGACCAGTTGTTGCATTTATATATACATATATATATATATATATATATATATATATATATATATATATATATATATATATATATATATATGTGTGTGTGTGTGTGTGTGTGTGTGTGTGTGTGTGTGTGTGTGTGTGTATTGTGTGTGTATGCGTTTGCACGTACCCACACACACAATCTATCTGTCAATCTAAATACCTATAAGTAGATCTCCCCTTTTTCTATAGCATTCAGTTTGTTTCCTTTCCTTATCTGTTGTTTTTATGTTGACACCGAAGCAGAGATCATGCAATGAGCACATAATCATAGGCAGCCCGAGGGCAAATACACGCGAATATCCCCCCAAAAGGCAATATCCCCGCGCGAAAGGGGCGTCAGTGCGCATTCCTGCTGCTCTTTTGTTAGTGGAATCTGAACCCGAGGAGGAGCGCCATCTTCCTAACAGCTCGCTTAATACCTTCATTCCCGCTGAGAATGTTCCATTGTCCAATCAAAAATTTTGTTGCGCGCTGCAGCCACGGCGCTGGCGGCCGTTCCATAAAACTGCTCATCGAGGTAACGGCCTCCGCAGTCTCGGAGGTCCCCTGAATAGATAAACAAGACGTCTTAACTCGGCGTTTTTACAATATCGCCCAATGAAAAGATTGAAGAAGAAAAATCACCGCAACAGCAGCGATGATACTAAGAATATGAAATTCAAATATACTCAAAAATGAAATAAATACAGAGAAAACCGGCTATGGGTTCATCGAGATTTTTCAAATATCTGATTCGGTAATCTTAATATCTTTTGTCACTTTTCCTCGAAGTTGTCGGTGTTCCTCAGCATGTGTGAGGAATACCGACTCCAAAAAGGAACACTTTCCCTTGTAGAAAAAAAGATTATATATATATATATATATATATATATATATATATATATATATATATATATACAAAAAAATATGTATCATGGGATCTGTCGGCAACAAGTCCGGCGCCCTATAAATAAACGTCCGTGAGTCAGAAAAAATGGCAAGGGGTATCGCCAGCCATCTTTTAACCCTCCCCTTTTCTTCATTTCCTCGCCGACCCTTATCCTCGCCCCTAACTCCATTTCCTTCTCCTTGCATATCGAATGGTATATCGGCAAGATCTTCAGGAAGCCGGCAAGGGACGTGTGCCTTGACAGTACTCGCTATCAGGGTAAATATGTCACATACCGGAGGATGCAGTTTCATGTTGTATTTTTAGGGGAAGCATTGCTGTCCACCTTCATATATGAATTGTACTTTTATTGCTGCTTCTCTGAGAGTTATAGCCTAATATATGACACTAAATATTACCTACAAAGCTGAGTGCTTGCAGAAAATATGTGTGTACATCTTCACGTGTTTACGTGCAGATTTGCGCGCACATTTATAAGATTTAGACAAAGATTCACACAGGCGGTCCAAACTAATAAGCAGGGATGAAATTCGCAAATGATGATTTAGAACTAAGTGCGGGCAGGTCTCGTCTATGAGCAAGCATTTAATCTGAAATATGCGTAACACAAGAAGTGATAATAAGCAAAGGTGAAGGCTACGGGCGTCAGTGAGCGTTACAACACTTTTATGGATAATAAACACCAAGTTATGACTTGTTCGCTTCGAGCAAACGGATTTTCCTTTTGCTATAAAGTGAAGCCATTTTCTCCTTCGTTCTGCAGCAACCTGTTTTCTTCGTCGATTCAAGACAGCATCCTGATTCCTCCGCGAAAATAACATTCTGCGCGCTGACTTCGCCCGAGTCCTTCTTTCTGGTGCAAAGATTCAGGGAGAATGTCAGCTTGCTTCATTCATCAGTGCAAAACGGTTAACAAAGGATTTGATTCAGCTTGTATAATCCCTTTCCCTGCAGTAAGCCCTTATTAATCATTACTCTTCGCATTGACCTAGAAACAACCTTTGACACCGGTGTAGATTGGAAATACATTTGTCAGTTTGATGGCACATGATTAAAGCATCAGAGAATACATAATCTTCCTTTGTGTTACTGGGCGTCTGTGTGCTTTTATCCCGCTAAGTCGTGTTCTCTTTTCCAACCATCATTTTTACAGCTACATCTTTACTTCGATTCTGCCCTTCATCCCTCTGCCATTTTCTCCTCACCCTCACATCCTCCCTGCTTCTTGACCCTCACTTCCACGTCAACCCTCGAATAATTCTTCGCCGTTTCCAAGCCTCAGTTCCTCTGGCCTTCTCATGGAGGCCCTCTCTCGCACGTGGCCAAATGGTCTTTCACACGTGGCCGCCTGGTCTTCTCTTGATAGAGCAAGACCTTTGGACCTTTGGCCTTTTGAAGAGGGGGAGAATAAGATCTTTTTAAAGATGGCCAAGCTCCACGACGCCTTGCGAAATCACGTCCTTAAAACAAGTTCATGTTCCAGGAAAGTTCAGCGAGGCAAATCCTCTCGACAGGTTATGTTGAACGAACCATAAGTAGAACATGAGGCTTCTTTTGAACTTTGAACTGATGGTTGAAAAAGGAAGAAGATATAGAGAATTCACGGGAGGGGGGAGATGAAGTGGAAGCAATTTACGAAAAGCAAAGAGAAAGCTCAACAGGGACGCCCTTGCTTGCTACTCTAAGCCGACCCTCAGAAGAAAGAGCTACCGTCCAGGCCTTAATACTCACGCAAGAATGATGGTCCATATGTCTATTGCATCCCATCCCCTCTCCCTCCCTCTTCCCCTTCCCGCACTCCCCTCTTTCCCCCGCCTGCGTCCACCCAGTCCCACCCAACTTCTCACCCTCGCCCCTCCCCGTTTCCTCTCCCTCCCCCTCCCGATCCACTCCCCTTTTTTTCCGTCCTTTCCATCGTCATCCCCTTTTTCATTCCCCCTTGAAATATGTAAAGGGGAATGCATAGACGGATATATAGAAGGATCGATAAATATACTGACAGAAAGATAGACAAATAGTGTGGACATGCATTAATATATTCATAAATACAGAACGACAGAACGATAAGTGAGTACACAGATAGACACATAAACTGCTGGATAGACCGATAAACAGACGAACCGATATGCAGAGATTGATATTCATTCTCAGTAAATAAAATATTTGAAAATTATTAAAGTCTGCATAAGGATCACATCAAGCTTAATAAACTAAAGCTAAATCACTAACACACTCTTTATCCGGGAAGGCAAAAAAATGCACACCGCATAAAAGCCTATGGATATGAGTGCAACGGTTTAAAAGCCAGCTAAGTAGATTTTAAAAAGAGCAGAAGTTAATTCACAAAATATAGCCAGGCTGAACTACAATGGGACTACCCTCCGCGTCGCTGCAATCATTATGGGGCTGATGATCTGCCGTGGGCGTGAATGATCCTAGAACCCACCAAATTGGATAATCAATGAACGCCTAGTGCAATTAGGTAATGGCTGGATTCCCGCCCCCTGCTGACCTTCATCACCGTTGCTCTCCGAATGCTTTCGAGAATGTTCGACTCCTAAAGACACTTTGGTTCTCATGACTGCCGGGATCTCGGGCCTTAAAGACTGCTTGGTTCCTGGGAAGGTCTGGTTCTTAGCGTTGTCTAATTCTGTGGAATAAGGGCTGGCTGTAAGTGCGTGTGCGTGCTCTAGGGAGCGCTCGGATCCATTAGAGTATTTGACTGATAAAACAACATGGATTTTGAAGCCTAGTACTCTTCATGATTATATGGCTGTCTACACCTATTTTCATTTCCGTTAGGTTCTTATAATAGAGTATTAGGTTCTCATCATATGCTATTGCAAGAATTCTGAGGTCATGAGCATTTAGTTCCCAAAATAATGTGGCTGCGTTTCCGTTAGGTTCTCATAATAGAGTTTAGGTTTCATATAATATGGCGCAGATTCTGAGACTATGCGTACTTAGTCCCTATAATAATAAAGTGGTCTAGACACTCGTTTGCATTTCCTATAGGTTCTCATAATATACAGTAGTAATAGGTTCTTCTATTATAATGTGATATTACATGGATTCTGGAGTATGGCTGGCGAGTTTGTATTTCCATTAAGCTCCCAGAAGATAGTATTACAGCTTTCCTAAGTCACATGTCTGTTTATTTGATATTAAAATGAATAATATCTAGCAGAGATTGTGATTGCCGGACCCAGAAAACATATTTCCCAAATTAAATATTATCGAGAATGTGAAATTAAACATCCTATCGACATTTCAATAGAAAATATTGCTCATTATTCATGGTGTGTGGAACTGTAACACACATGAATAAGCCCTTGCTTTGTCCTCATCATTATGCTATTATCACTTATACAAAGATGCATACAAACATGTATATAAATATATATATATATATATATATATATATATATATATATATATATATATATATATATATATACATATATTTATATATATATATATATATATCCATATCCATATTCATATCCATATTTATCTATCTATCTATCTCTCTCTCTCTCTCTCTCTCTCTCTCTCTCTATATATATATATATATATATATATATATATATATATATATATATATATATATATGTATATATATGAGTGTGTATGTGTGTGTATGTGAGTGGCGTGCGGGTGTGCGTATATATACATACATAAATACGCCTATACGCACACACACACACACACACACACACACACACACATGAGATGAAGGAAGAGAGTGTAGAGGAAGAAGAGTGGAGGGAGGGGGTGGGGGAGGGGGTGGGGGAGCTGGTGAGGGAGAAGGAAGGGTTAGTGTTGGATTGGCTATCGGGAGGACAAATATTTGAGAAGTTGAGAGGCTAACAAACACGAAGACA
>BOPN01000178.1:645773-648273 GCA_017312705.2 Penaeus japonicus
ACTTCGTTTAAGAGTAATAACCTTTGGTGATTTCAACATTCTTTCATATTCAATAAATCTTTTTAATAACCTTTTAAAATAACCACCATTAAAAATAACACAAAAGCACACCAGTGAATATATATAATCAAGCCCTGTAACATAAAATTCAAACATGCAGCACCAATCGCAGACGATGTTAATTTCCACTATCGCAAAAGCGACGGCCTTTCTCACGGTGAACGGGTTCGACTGCATGTTCTAGATTCATTGACGAAGAATATTCAGTGGAATCGGGGATTTGCCCGGCCATTCACGAGTTCTCTGGCCATCAGCGGAAAGGGAAAGATAGAAACGAACACAAGGAAAAGGTTGCAGTTAAAAAAGAGAGTCTGATAGAAAGGGTAGACTAAAATAATTAAGAAATGGACAATGGCAGATGCCCTGGGAGTTATGAGATGAAAAGACAAGAAACCAAACATTCTAGCAACTTCAAAGGCAACCCATGTCAAAAAAAAAAAAAAAAAAAAAACGAGAAGCCAAAGGAAGTAACTACCAAATTGTTTAATATTTTAGAGAAGGGCGACTTGAGCTGATGGATTATCGACACTGAGAGACGAACTATTAACACCAACATACACACAGAGAAACGTGGAATTTCCTCGATGACAATTAAGAGAGATGGAATGGAAAACTAAAGATAAGGAAACGAATAACAAGAAAAGGAAGAAAGGGACAGAAAGACAGGCCCAAGCACGGTAGAGAACTCGGATGAAGGGGCTGTGTAATTGGGCTTGTTATGGAACCGGGGAGAGAGAGAGAGAGACAATTCCTCCAGCATCAGACAGACGAATGGACTGACGGAATAGGGAAGACATAGATAAAAAAAATGATAATAATAATACAGAAAAAATGATATACACTAAGATAGAGTGAAGTGAAGTGAATAAAGAAGGAGCGAATGAATAAACAAGGGCCGAGAATTGATGAACAGAGATGGGAAGACACTCGGGGATGAAAGGGAACAGAGCCAATGGAATTTAGGAGGAGGATACGAGTTAGTGTGTTGAGGTATGTTGTAGAATAAAGTTCACAATTCATTTGCACGATGAAAGAAATTGTTTGGATACACATATTCGCTATTTCTCTCTCTCTCTCTCTCTCTCTCTCTCTCTCTCTCTCTCTCTCTCTCTCTCTCTCTCTCTCTCTCTCTCACACACACATACACACACACACACACACACACTCTATCTCTCTCTGTCTCTATCTCTATCTCTATCTCTTTCTCTCTCTCTCTCGCTCTCTCGCTCTCTCGCCTCTCTCGCCTCTCTCGCCTCTCTCTATCTATCTATCTATCTATCTATCTATCTATCTCTATCTCTCTCTCTTTGTTTTTTTCCATAATATAAGTATAGTGATAAATGGACACTGCCACCTACCTATCCAGCAAATTTAACACTATCCAGGCCAAACATAGATGAGGCTGTTTTCAATTATTTGCAGTAACCTAACACAAACGGACCTGCTGTCGAGGCGCATAGAAAACAAAAGCTCTATCTTGACATTGGTATTCAACATAGACGTAAAGTTTTATGTATAGCCTTTCAGTGAATTTTCACTGTTTGTTTTCTTGAAGATAGTGAAGATACTGTTTGCTTCTCCTGCATGTTTTTAGCAGTTCTACTCGTCCCACTCCTTAATCCAAAAAATGCAACACCTGTCCATATAATCCAAAATCCAGCAGGCGTATGACTCAATAGATTAATTCCTAACTTTTAGGATTCGTAAACCAAAGTATCCTACGTCACAAAAAAATGGAAAAAGGAGAAAAGAGCGAGATGCGTAATAAAAGATTGGTTTCGATATTGTTTAAGTAAAATATTTAAGAAATTGATATCAGCCCTGGAGTTATTCACTTCTTAAATCAAATTAGCGGGGCCCCTCCTTAAGAAAGGACGAAGATTACCTACGCATACGTCAAGCAACTCTATGGTACGAACAGGCTGAATTCTTCGTAACGATCATTTCAGTAGGTCAGCAATGAAGTCAAGTCTTTTAAGTATCCATTCGGAACATAACCTGTTGCTTACTGGAAGCTTTCTTTCTATCAAAATTGAGGGAAGACAGATTTTTTTTGTCTTTCTTTTGCATGTGTGTGCGTAATTATGTATCTATGCATATTCTAGTAAACGGACATGTCTGTCAGTGTGCATCAGCCATTCATCGACTGATAGCAAACAGATCATATATATAACCACGTGGATGTGCATACTCATGTGAATTCATAACGAAGAGAAAGATCCATAAAAGAACTTAACATCGTTCATGAACACCACGAGAAAGATAAATCCTCGTTCACTATACGCCATTGGGAAAAAATATATATACAATCAGAATCTCTTTCCGTTCACTAAACACCATTGCAAAGGCATCCGGAATGAACCTCGCATCGGTCACTAAACACCACCATTGCAAACACATACGAACACAATATCCCTTCGTTCAGTAAACACCATTCCGT
>BOPN01000179.1:0-2500 GCA_017312705.2 Penaeus japonicus
CAATTGTTCCAAAGGCAACTTAATCATTATCATTGATTTTCAAATCACTAGAATTCGACGCATGTCAAAAGTGATTACCAAATGACGGCATTTCTTGATTAATACTCAGAAATTATAACATAAAATGGCATGATTGAAATTATCTCTCTTATAATTATCATTCTCCTGTTTTCAATATTTACGAATTGTAAAGTTCTTATACAACTGATATAGCAAAGTCACTAGAATAGAATTACAAAATTAAGATATCAGTAATTTCAAGTATATTATGTAAGTACATCTCTTGATGAAATTATTATTCTGATTACGCATACGCATTTACACAAACACAGATACAGAGGTACAGACCAGCACAGCCCTTCCACACACACAGAAACATATACGCACGCACACACACACATACACACACACACACACACACACACACACACACACACTCACACACACACACACACAAATATCAGTCACCGTTATTCGAAATCTAAAGTGCTCTAAGATACCCGTCTGAACACAATGCGGACATAGAATGCTCTTTGCAAGATCTCCAAAGGTCTTGAACGAATTGCTTGCAACAGCACTCGGTCTTCGGAAAGCTTCTAGAAGGTAAATTCTAAAAGGGATAAGGAAAATCGCAAAAAAAATAAAAAAAAAGAAGGCAAGGAAAAACGGAATTATGGATTCGTCTTGAGGAAATGTCATCTGCCCTCTTTCCTTTCAGGTCAAAGAGGGTGGGGGAGAGGGGAGAGGGGAGAGGGGAGAGGGAGGAGGGGACAAGAGGAGAGGAGAATCAAAGGGAGGAGGTGGGAAGACGGCAGGAAGGACCGGAGTAAAGGGGAAAAGTGGGAAGGGAGGAGGTGTGAGAGGAAGAGAAGGTGGCAGAAAAAAAAGAGGAGATTGAGAGATGGATAAAGGAAGGAAGCAGAGGAGGAGAGTGAAAGGGTTGGGATGGAAGTGAGAAAGAGGAAGTAGGAGAGTGTAAGAGAGAGGTTGGGAGGAAGTAAGAAGAGGAGAAGAGGAGATAGAGGGTGAAAGGGAGAAAGGGAGGAGGTAGAGAGAGAAGTTGAGGAAGCAAAATGGAAGGATGTAAGACAGTAGAGAGAGAGAGTGAAGGAATAAGAGAGAGAGAGAGAGAGAGGAGGGAGAAAGAGAGAGAGAGAGAGAGAGAGAGAGAGAGAGAGAGAGAGGAGGGAGAAAGAGAGAGAGAGAGAGAGAGAGAGAGAGAGAGAGAGAGAGAGAGAGGAGAGATGAAGGGAGGACGAAAATAAAACGCAGATGAAGATCAGGAAAACGTGACGCCGAATAAAGAAACATAAATACGGATAAACAAAACTAAATAAAGATAAAGAAAAAAATAACTAAAACAAAAAAGAAAGAAAAGCGACAAAAGACTTGAGAAAGAGAGAAAAAAAAAGAAAAAAAGAGAAAACAAAAAAATAATAAAATAAAAAAGCACGAAAGCAGAAAGCCAAAGAACTGAGAAGAGACAAGAACAGAGACAGAAAGAAAAAGGAGGAACACAAAAGGTGACTCAGAAATAGAAGGAAGGGGAGCAGGTGTGGATGTGACGTCAAGGTGGAAGGGGAAGAACCGTAGAGTCTGTTCATATAACCCTTTTTTTAATATTTGCATGACCATTTTTACATGTGCATGGATGGGCCTTTCTTATATGGCCATTTCTATATTTTTTTCGGCCTGTGAATGGAAAAGGAAGGAAAAGGAGTGTTATGGAATAGCATGATTCTTCGTCACAAAAGATGCGCTTCCTTTATCTTGCTTTTGTCTCACCGGGTATCATGCACTCGTTTTCTCTTAACTATGCGTGCGCAGTTGTGTGTGTGTGTGTGTTTGTGTGTGTGTGTGTGTTTGTGTTTGTGTGTGTGTATGTTTGTGTGTGTGTGTGTGTGTGTGTTTGTGTGTGTGTGTGTCTGTGTGTGTGTGTCTGTGTGTTTGTGTGCGTGTGTGTCTGTGTGTGTGTGTTTGTGTGTGTGTGTGTGCGTCGGTGTGTGTGTGTGTGCGTCGGTGTGTGTGTTTGTGTGTGTGTGTGTGTGTGTGTGTGTGTGTGTCCTTTACAAGATGACGCGATTGATTAAAAAAATAATAACAAGAATAAAAAATAAAAAACAAGCGACTTTCCCTAAGTTCCGTAAGGGAGGAAAGGAGGCGAGAGAGAAAGAGGGGAATAAAAAGAGGAAGCAAGAGAGGGGGGGAATAAGACGACCTATTATTGGATAATTAAATGAGAGAAACACTTCGAAACAAAGAGAAGTAATCCCCTTGTGTAAAGATAAGACTTTAGATAAGTGTATTAATTAATGGACACTTCTTGGTTTTGTTATGTTTTTGTATTGTTTTTCTTTTCTTTTTTTTATTCTCCTTCTTGTCATCTGTAATTCCATCTCCTTTCCCCCTTCGCTGTTCCTTTTTATCTCTATCTCGCTTCTCCTTTTCCCTCTCTCCTCTTCTCACCTTTCTTATTCTTCTTGTTCTCCCTTTCCATCTC
>BOPN01000179.1:10000-12500 GCA_017312705.2 Penaeus japonicus
CGGATATTGTCAAAGGATACAATGTCTTGTAATTTTGCTTAGTTTAGTACACCCTTTTAAAACTTTATCGAATATTTTATTGAGCCGTAAATTTCATAATCTTTCCGGAATCGACAAAAATATCAAACCTTATTGCTAACTTCTGGCTTAATTGAATTATGTAAATTACTTATACGGGAGAGGAATGTACCGTGTCTCCTGTCTCTGTCGCTTTCTCTCTCTCTCTCTCTCTCTCTCTTTCTCTCTCTCTCTCTCTCTCTCTCTCTCTCTCTCTCTCTCTCTCTCTCTCTCTCTCTCTCTCTCTCTCTCTCTCTCTCTCTCTCTCTCTCTCTCTCTCTCTCTCTCTCTCTCGCTTCACACTCCACCTCCTCCGTCTCCACCTCCCCCATTTTCATTCCTATTCTTCTCTTTCCTTTTCTTCCTTTTCTTCTTCTTCCTCTTCTTCCCTTTCTCCTTCCATCTCAAATCCTCTAGTGTACCACAACTAATAGACTAGATTCACCAGGCTACCTCCAACTAACGTACCGTGGGGGGGAGGGTTACGACGCTTGGCTTATTACGCCCTCTGACCCCCTCCCCCCTCCCCCTCCTCCCCCTCCCCGCTCTCCCCCCTCTCCCTCTCCCCCTCCCCCTCCCATTATTTCTTAACCTCAAGATGACCTTCCGTAATACGCAATTGGGAAGAAGGTCTTGCTAGATGCGTTCAAGTTATCGTTTCTCTTTTTTCTCTTTTTTCTTCGTTTGGGTGAGAGAGAGGAGTGATGGAGAGGGGGAAAGGGGGAGGAAGAGAGAGAGGGGAGGAGGGAGAAAGAGAGGGAGTAGGAGGAAGAGAGAGACGGGAAGAGGGAGTAGAAGATAGAGAGAGAGAGAGTGAGAGTGAGGGGGAGAAAGGGAGTGAGAGAGACAGAGTGAGATGGTGTGTGTGTGAGAGAGAAAGGGGGGAGAGGTGATGGTGATCGATATAGGGAGGGAGGGAAAGAGAGAGAGAGAAAGAGAGAGAGAGAGAGAGAGAGAGAGAGAGGGGAGGAGGAGAAAAGAGAGAGAGAGAGAGAGAAAGGAAGAGGGAGAAAGAGATAGAGAGAGGGTAGGAGGAGAAAAGAGAGAGAGAGAGAGAGAAAGGAAGAGGGAGAAAGATAAAGAGAGAGGGAGAGAGAGAAAGGAAGAGCGAAAGAGAAAGGGAGAGGGAGAAAGAGAAAGAAAGAGAAAGAAAGAGAGAAAGAAAGAAAGAGAAAGGAGAGAGAGAAAAAAAATCGTCTCTCCCACAAAAACAAAGGACTTCCTAAGCATCGAATGGAAACCACAACTAAAACTACTGGAGTGAAATTATGTGGAAGTTCGTAAGAAAAAAAAATCCCTCGAAGGCATTTTTATACTAACTTTGTGAAATAAATTTGTAGTAAGATAAGGAAACAGAGCAGTAAAGGGGAAATAAATTCGAGTTATAATATGCAGTGAATGGAAAGGTGTTTATACATATTTGGTTGTTTGTATGTGTGTGTGTGTGTGTGTGTGTGTGTTTGTGTGTGTGTGTGTGTGTGTATGTGCGTGCCTGTGTGTGTGTGTGTCTGTGTGTGTGTGTGTGTGTGTGTGTGTGTGTGTGTCTGTGTGCCTGCGTGTGCCTGCGTGTGCCTGCGTATATGTGTGTGCCTGCGCATGTGTGTGTTTGTGTATGTGCGTGTGTCTCCCCTCTTAGAAATCTATAAGCCTCGTCGGAGAAGGACCAGACCGGCAACCTCACGTTTACCTAATATCAGGTCCCTGGTCATAGGGATTTAGAAGGCTACAATATTGGCCTTTCATATGGAAATTACGTGCGGGACACTCTTAGCCTGGAAATATTAGGCCCGCGTGCGATCTCGGTCTCGGTCTCGGTCTCTCTTTCGCTCTCTTTCTCATGCGCTCGAACTCTCATTCTGTTTCATTTGGTCTCTCTCTTTCTTTCTCTCTTTCTCTCTTTATCTATTTATCTATTTAGCTGTTTGTCTATATATATATATATATAATATATATATATATATATATATATATATATATATATATATATATATATATATATATATATATATATATATATATATATATATATATATATATGTATATATATATATATATATATATATATATATATATATATATATATATATATATATATCTACCTCTCTCTCTCTCTCTCTCTCTCTCTCTCTCTCTCTCTCTCTCTCTCTCTCTCTCTCTCTCTCTCTCTCTCTCTCTCTCTCCTTGTCGTCCTATCTGGCTATGTACGTTTACAGCATCAAGTGTCTCGCTAGAAATAACTTTCTATTGCTAAATCAAAGGTGTCTCAACATCCGAGGTAAAATTAACGGTGATAGAACGACCAAATAAATACATCATTTCTTGCTATTGCAGATTTTGTTGTTGTTTTTGTTGTTATTGTTTTTTTGTTGTTGTTGTTGTTGTTGTTGTTTTGCTGCTTTTCTTGGTCTGTAATTTTCTAGATCACGAGTAAATTGGAAAGATA
>BOPN01000179.1:25000-27500 GCA_017312705.2 Penaeus japonicus
GAAAACGCGCTATTGATTTTAAGGAAGAAAATTCGATATATATTTCAAATATGTCAATTTTTTTCACTGCAGATATGATAATGCAAATTCCTCACCAGAACCTTTCCCATTACCTGTGGTCGATCCCCATCCCCTGGCCCACTCTACCGGGTGTCTGAGGATGACAGGACCGCTAATTGACTCGTGCTTTTATACATATATATTTTATTTTTCATTTTTTTCATTTTTTCTTCTTTTTTTTAATTCTCCGTTGAATTTACATGTACCTTTTTCTAATAGTTTTTTCTTCTTTCTTTCTTCGATTCACCGTTGAATTTACATGTACTTTTTTTCTAATAGCGTCTTTTTTTGTGTGTTTTTGTATGTGTGTATGTATGTACTGCATGTTTGTATGGGTGTTTGAGTGTCTAAATGTGTGCACAGATGTGTGGGTTTGTTTGTTTGTTTACCTTCCCTCTTCTTTATCATCCTCATTGCACATTGAGAGTTCAGATCACGTGCAATGGTGCAAATAATAGCTAATGATGAAGAAAAAAAATGTTGCAAATTAACATTCTCGTCATCTTGAATAACACCAATAGAAAGACTTCGTAAAAAACTATAACAGAAAAAAATGATTCAAATACATAACAAAATTATATCTAGATCAAAATTTATAGCATATACGCAGCGAAACAAACAAACTGAACAAACAAATGAGCAAGGACAGACCAGCCACCCAGGGACTATCTGAGCTCCGAGCAACAAGGGCATATCCGAATTCGTGTGCACTTCGCTCCTTTTGTCACGGAACTCTTGAGTGATGGAGTGAGGGAGAAAGGGAAGGAGTGGGAGAAAGAGGGAGGGAGGAATGGAAGAAGGAAGGATGAGAGGGAAGGAGACAGAAAAGGAGAGGGAAGGGAGAGAGAGACAGGGAGGGAGTGAGAGAGGAAGGAAGGAAGAGAGAAAAGGAGTTAGGGGAAAAGGGGAAGAGAGGGAGGGAGAGAGGAAGAGATGGAATAGAGGAGGAACTGGGAGGAGAGGAACTGGGAGGAGAAGCAAGAGTTAAATGAGAAGAGAGGAGAAAAGGGCGAAAAAAAGAAAGAGACAGAGAGCGAGATAGTGCGAGAGTCCATTAGAGAAGAAAGGCAGAACATCTCCCTTTCTTCTCTTCCGAGTCTCGTTTTGACCTCAGATGACCTGCAGACGACCTGATTTCTCACATGGTGTTGCTTGTTCTTCTCGCCTTTTTGCATATTCGTTTCGTTTTATTTCTAATTAGATGTGTCCGTATGTCTGTCTGTATACCTGGCTATCTCTACCTGTCGGCTGGTGTGTCTAGCGAGGAGAGAGAGAGAAAGAGAGAGAGAGAGAGAGAGAGAGAGAGAGAGAGAGAGAGAGAGAGAGAGAGAGAGAGAGAGAGAGAGAGAGAGAGAGAGAGAGAATCTAGACAGATGGACAATAAATAAAGAGACAACGAGTGAGAAAAAAAATCGAACACGTAAAACAAAACATTCAAACATTAACCTCTACCTGATTATATTACCGGTGAATGTAGGCCTCACACTCACTGCATGGGTGGGGGTGGGGGGGAGGGGGATCTCACTTCAGCATTTTACCGGTCAACGAATGTTCGTCCTTTACCCTCTTATTATATCCTTCTCTTCCCTCACCCCTCCATTCTCCCTTCCTCTTTTTTTACTTCTCTCCTCACTCATTTACCTCCCCTCTTCCTATTCTCTCCCCACTCCTTTTCCTTACCTTCTTTTCACTCCGTTCCTTCCCCCCTCTGCCCTCCCCTCTCCCCTCAACCCTCCCCTCTCCCCTCTCCCTTCTTCCCTCTCCCATCCCCTCTCACTTCCCCTCTCCCTTCTCCCTTCTCCCCTCTCCCCTCTCCCCTCTCCCCTCTCCCCTCTCCCCTCTCCCCTCTCTCATCCCTTCTCACTTCCCTTTTCCCACATCCCCTCCACCTTCCCCTCTCACTTCCTCTCTCTCATCTCTCCTCTGCCATCTCCCCTCCACCCTCCCCTCCACCCTCCCCTCTCCTTTCCCCTCCCCTCTCCCCCCTCCCCTCCCCATTCCCTTCCCCACTTCCCCCTCCAATCTCCCTACCCCTCTTCCCTCTCCCCTCTCTATTCCCCTCTCCATTCCCCTCCCTTCCTCCCTCTCCCCTCTCCTCTCTCCTTACCACTAACCTATAACCCGATCCCTTCCCCTTTGTCCCTTCTCTCTCAAAGGGGGCGATGATGACCAGAAATCGTGAGAGCATATTGGACTAAGGTAATCAGGTTCATGATCATGATAACACGGGGGAACATCTTTACTTTTTCGTGGTTTCGTATGTTATTGATTGGTATAGATAGATAGATTGATAGATAGATAGGTAGATAGATAGATAGATGGATAGATAGATAGATATAGATGGATAGATATAGATGGATAGATAGATATAGATTGATAGATAAATATAGATGGAGAGATAGATATAGATAGATAGATAGAGATATAAATACAGTAGATA
>BOPN01000179.1:42500-55000 GCA_017312705.2 Penaeus japonicus
TCTTTACATATGCTGATTTAACACATTTTCTGGCTTTATGCTTACTCCCCACTTCAAAGAAAACTGAAACAGGTTAATCATGAAATAATTTTCACTAGAAACGCAAAGTATAAAGGGGATATTCCAAGTCTATGCATGATATCTAGCATTTCCCTTCGAAATTAACAAGGGGGGAAATTCATAATCTTAATTTCCGTGGGTATACTGGTAGCTATACATACAAGCGACTGAACAAGTTTAATCAGTGAGTCCCTTTATCTTGCAAGTGAAAAGTCAAAAAAAAAAAAAAAAAAAATCCCGACATGATCATAATTAAAACTATTCTCTTTTGAAATGTGTGTCACACTCTATCCACATATCAATCATATCCAAGTATCATTAATCCTCTTTCATTGATTATAGTCCTTCTCCCCTAAGCTTCCATCAGACCTTCATCCCTCCATCATTAATAGTATGACTCATATGTCTCCCTCGCTCATATCTCTACCTCCCACACCCACAAACGAACCCTATGTTCATATATGTACATGTGCACATTTATTTATATCCACATTTGCCCTTCTTTCTCTTCCTTTCTCTTTTTCTCTTTCTTTCTCTTTTTCTCTTTCTTTGACTTTTTCTTCCTTACTCTTTGTCTTCTTTTCTTTTCTCTCTCTTTTTCTTTCTCTTTCTCTTCCTTTTTTTATCTAATTCTCTCTTTTGATGTATTTATCGCCCTTTCTTTCTCTTCCATGTTTTCCCTTTCTCTTTCTCCCTCTCTTTCTTTGTCATCCGTTCTTCAAACACACTTATAAATACAAACAAAAAAGAGCAAAGCCAACCATGCACATACACATACAGCTACAACCATATGGTAAGCTCACCAAACAATCAAATACGCATCACATACTAGTCTTCACAATATATAACTACTAAACATTCCTATCTATACATATTTAAACCTACCACCTGTAACCTGTAACCTGTAACCCGTAACCTGTAACCTGTAACCTGTAACCTGTAACCCGTAACCTGTAACCCGTAACCTGTAACCCGTAACCTGTAACCCGTAACCTGTAACCTGTAACCTGTAACCCGTAACCTGTAACCCGTAACCTGTAACCCGTAACCTGTAACCTGTAACCCGTAACCCGTAACCTGTAACCCGTAACCCGTATCCTGTAACCTGTAACCTGTAACCCGTAACCTGTAACCCGTAACCTGTAACCCGTAACCTGTAACCTGTAATCCGTAACCCGTAACCTGTAACCCGTAACCCGTATCCTGTAACCTGTAACCTGTAACCTGTAACCTGTAACTAAATCTAATGTGATGCTTTATATACTATACAATGATGATAGAGCTGGAGGGCCTTCTTAACGTCTATCCTTCTTGCTTCTCCTCAAAGCCTGAGTACATTCCCTGTATTCCCTAATGAAACATTACCCATTCTTAGATTACCTCGTCTTTACATGACTCCCCTCGCTCGCCCGGAGCTACAACACTTTCCCCTTTTACCTCACGTCGCAGCTTCCCCTCAGAACCAAGAGGCATTTGAACTCTCCCTCTGATCTTCGTATTTATCATCATTAAATGTATTCCGGTTTTCCTTTTCTGGCTGACCAAAAATGCTCCACTGAATTATTCCTTCTAGTAGCTTTCTGGGATGAAATAGAGTGTGTGTGTGAGGGAGAGAGAGAGGGAGAAGGGGGGTAGAGAGAAGGGAGGGTATAGAGAGAAGAGAAGGGAGAGAAAGAGAGAGAGAGAGAGAGAAAGTATGAGTGTGTGTGTGTGAGTGAGAGAAAGAAAAAGAAAGGGTGTGTGTGTGTGTGTGTTTGTGTTTATATGTGTGTGATATGCATAATCAAAAATATAGGATTATATAGACAAGTTTCCTACATATTACTGATACTACCGATGTCGGAAAATAAGTCAATCTGTCGGTCTATCCTGAAGCAATTGCAACTTTGTCAGCGTTCTCGGAATGATCGCGGATACAATTCCCATTAAGAACTTCTGCAATTGATGAATACTACATACAATCCCCCAAACAATCTTTTTATTAGCTACCAATATGATTTTCTGGAATAAACTCCAGCTTCGTGACCTTAATACTGGGGATGCAATCTCTCTTATTGCAATCTATGTGTTTATCCTTGCATGACAGCGCATAATTAAGACTCTAGATATGATTTCTACCCAAAAAGAAGTGTTGGTCGGAAACTCAGCAATCTGGGAGAGATAACATAATTTGTTCTTCAATTAAGACTTTTCTCGTAATGTTAGTTTCAATTAAGACTTCTCTTGTAATGTTCAATGTCTCTCAGTCATTTATATTTTCTTCTTTTTTTTCTTTTTTTTACTTATTCTATATATCGCATTGTAGTTCTTCCCATCTCTTTATTTCATCTTTGCTGTTTTATTATGTTCCACTTTCTTTTTCCCTTCACTTCATCTTTCCCCCTTTATCATTCTCCTCCCTCTATTTTCCTTTACTTCATCTTTCCTCTTTCAAATCTTCCTCTTTCCTTTTCCCTTCACTTCATCTTTCCCCTTCTATCATTTACCTCTCTCTACTTTCCTTTACTTCATCTTTCCTCTTTCAATTCTTCCTCTTTCCTTTTCCCTTCACTTCATCTTTCCCTTTCTATAATCTTCCAATCTCTTCTCCCCATTCTTTCTCTATATTCTTCACCTCTTTGCTATTACCTTTCCTCCTCCTCCTCTTTTTTTCTTTTTTTTCTTTTTAATGATTTCTACCATTTCCACCCTTCCTTTATCTCTTATTCTAATCCATTTTCCTCTTCCCAATCATTACATCATCATTCTCTTCCTCTTTTTTTTGCGATTTCCTATCTTCCTCCTCCCTTTCCTCCATATTTCTTCCCCATTTTCATACTCCTTTATTTCCTTTTCTAGTTATCTATCTCATTCATCTCGGGTTCAAAGAATGATCCATCTCCTTTTGTTTCTTGCAATCGTTGCACCGTCATCGTCATCCCCCTTTCCCTGTTTTCTTACTCTCTTCACTTTCTACGGCTTTCTCTTTTTCTTTTTCCTCTTTTCTTCTTCTTACTTCTCCTCCTCCTCCTCCTCTTTTTGTTTTACCTTCGTCTTCCTCCGTCTAAACTTCTTCGATTTTTTTTACGCCTTTCCTTCCTCTTCTTTTGTTTAGGCGCCCTCCTCCTCTTCTTCCTCCTCACTCTTTTTCTCATTCTTATTCTCTCTCTCTCTCTCTCTCTTTCTCTCTCTCTCTTTCTCTCTCTCTCTCTCTCTCTCTCTCTCTCTCTCTCTCTCTCTCTCTCTCTCTCTCTCTCTCTCTCTCTCTCTCTCTCTCTCTCTCTCTCTCTCTCTCTCTCTCTCTCTCTCTCTCTCTCTCTCTCTCCCTCCCTCCCTCCCTCCCTCTCTCTCTCTCGCCCTCACCGACCAGGCCACCGACCTTCTCCCTCCTCCCTTCCCTCTCTCCTCCTTCCCTCTTCTTCCTTCCTCTCTCTCTCTCTCTCTCTCTCTCTCTCTCTTCTTCTTCTTCTCTCTCTCTCTCTCTCCCTCCCTCCTTCCCTCCTCCCCTCCCTCCCTCCCCCCCCCCCCCTCCCCTCCTCCTTTCTCCTCCTTTCTCCTCCCTCTTCTCCCTCTCCTTTCTCCCTCTCTCTCTCTCGCTCTCCCTCTCTCTCTCGACCTCACCGACCAGGCCAGCCTCGACCTCCGTTCCATGCATACCGACGAAGAGCGAAAAGCCGTATTTATTCCATGTTGTTTCTCCTGCAGCAACTGTGGAATCTCTTTGAGACGCGATTGCTTTGCGGGCGGAGCTGAGTGAAAGGGGCGGGGAGGTGAGAGAGGGAGAGAGGGAGAGAAGGAAAGAGAGAGAGATAGGGGGGGAAGGAGGGAAAATAGGGAAGGAGGGAAAATAGGGAGGGTGGGAAGGAGGTAAGGGGAGAGAGAGAGAGGGGGGGGGAGAGAAAGAGAGAGAGAGAGAGAGAGAGAGAGAGAGAGAGAGAGAGAGAGAGAGAGAGAGAGAGAGAGAGAGAGAAATAAAAAGAGAGAGAGATAGATAAAGATAGAAAGATAATAACAAATAACAGTAATATGAGAAAGTATAAATATGCTGACCTGAGCAAAATGAGACGGAGGGGGGAGGGGGGAGGGGGGTAGAGGGGGATTCAAAAGGATATAGAAGGTGTGCGAGGAATTAATGAGACCTTGTGTGGGAATAATGAGGTGTGGAACGGTCAGCTAATATGTGAGGTGTGAGAGAGAGGCGAAGTTAGGGAGGGATAAGGGAGAGAGAGGGAGAGGGAGGTAGTGAGGGAGAGAGAGGGAGGAGTGAGGGAGGTAGAGAGAGAGGGAGATAATGAGGGAGGTAGAGAGAGAGGGAGGTAGTGAGGGAGAGGGAGGTAGTGAGGGAGGTAGAGAGAAAGGGGGGTAGTGAGGGAGGTAGAGGGAGAGTGAGAGAGAGGGAGAGGGAAGGAGGTTGGGAGAAGGAGGTAGAGGGAGAGGGAGGTAGTGAGGCAGGTAGAGAGAGAGGGAGGTAGGGAATGGGAGCGAGAAAGGGAGGGAGAAGAAAGGAGAGAGGGAGGGAGGGAGAATGGTTAGAAGAGAGGATGTGAGACGGAGGGAGGTAGAGAGAAGAAAAGAGGGAGGAAGAGAGAGAGGAAGGAGTGAGTGATGAAGAGAGGAAGGGAAAAAAGTAAGTCAGGTAAACAAAAAGAGACAGACACTGGTTGACTGACAGACAGGCTCGCAGATAGACAGACAGACATAAAGACAAACAGACACAAAGAGAATGAGGTGTACAAAAGCCTATGCCAGGAAGAGAAAGTTGGGAAGGGGCTGTGAAGCAGAAAATGTGCGCAATGCAGTGGAAAAATTCACTTTCAAAGGATCTCCACAAAAAAAAAGATAAAAAGATAAAACAAAGATATTCTCTTTAACTTCTAGACAGTTCTGGGGTGAGGGGTGGGGGGTAGGGGGAAGGAGAATAAAAAAGAATAAAAACAAGAATAAAAAATGATAATAATGATAACACGCGATGATTGTCGAAGAAGCTAAGCATAAGATTAATGGATAAATGATTCGATGAAAAAAACAAGCAAATAAATGAATCAATTAATATATAAATTGATAAATGAATAAATAAAGATGGCAGTGATAACAAAAAACATAGATAAGAGGATAAACAGAAGCGTCATGCCAAAGGAAAGTTCAAAACAAAACATTCATTACGAATGAAAGGATAAGGGAGAGAGTAGAATAAATGGAGAAAATAATATAAAACGCAAATGATAAAAAAAGAAAGAAGATGATAAAGGGAAGGAAGCGGAAAATAAGTCTTTCAGAAAATAAAAATGAAAATGCACCAATAATACGTTGTTGCTATTTTATAATCACTGAATACACAATATATATACATAAGTTAACTGACAAATAATGTGAGAAAAAATTGCAACGAACACTTAGATAACAAACAGAATCTTAAGAATCTAATTAGATTTTTTTTTAAATACAAGACAAAGTTAAAAGCAAAGTTAACTAACTAAATGTCGAAACTCGCTTTCAACGTGAAGCGAAACCTGAAACTTGCAAGCCAAAAAGAGCTAATTAATATCATTAATACAGAAATGAGCTTATGTGTCATGGCTGTCAATGTGTCGTTAATTAAGGGGGTAAGGGGGGGATGAAAGAAAAAATTCTTAATGAAAGGAAAAGCTTACTGATTTCTCGGAGATTGTGTTATGATTATTATGATCATTATTACTAATATTATTATCATTCTTATTATCATTACTGGTATCATTATCATTATTAGTATCATTATCAGTATCATTTTCGTATCATTCTTATTATAATCATTATTCTCATCACTGTTATCGTTATTTTTATCATTATCATTATTATTATCATTATTAGTATCATTTTCGTATCATTCTTATTATAATCATTATTTTCATCACTGTTATCGTTATTTTTATCATTATCATTATTATCATTATCTTCATTATTAACATCGTTATTATCATTTTTACTATTATCATTATAATTATCTTCACCATTATCATCATCATTATCATTATCATAGTAATCATTATTACTATTATTATCACCATTATTACACTTATATGATTGTTACTATCATTATTGTTATCATTACTATCGTCATTACTGTCATTATCCTTATTATCATCATTATTATTGTTATCATTAGCATTATCATCAATCGTATCATCATTATAATATTTATCATCATTAGCACTCCTCCTACTACTATCACTCTATTCAACAAGATCCTCATCATCATTATCATCATCATCATCATTACCACAACAATGAAATGTCCAAACAATACACAATAGATCTTCAAAGACAGTGTTGCCAAATCCAACGATAAGCTTCTTATAATCTAAGGGGGAACTATGCTGCATGATGATGATGAAATAGTTGCATAGTTGCATTCAGAGACTCAAATAACGTAAGCCATTGTTCAGTATGCAGTGTGGTCATCCATCTGACAGCATAGCCAATATAGATAGGTGGAGGAGGAGGAGAGAGGGGGGAGGGGGGGAGAGGGTGGAGGGGAGGGGGTGGGGGGAGGGGGTAGGAGGTAAAGGGAGGAGGGGGATTAAATCCTTGCGTAACCCGAGCAAATTGGGGATTATACTTAGTTGGATACGCCAATACCCGGCATAAAGGGATCCCTAATATGGAAGTACAGTAGGTTTCAGGAATCGTCTGGAGTTTGGTTTGTAGAGCTTCTCAAGAATCGTCTTCTCTCAGATCCTTCTGGAAGGAGATAGGATATGTATCTTATATCAGATTTCAGGAAGGAGGGAAATGAATAATTCGGAGACAGGATTAAAAGCTCTTGTCGTCCTGAATCAACTCTCTCCGCTCACTGACTTTCATCTTTTATGATACAGGAATGTCGCTTTTGATATATCTAAATATATAATACAAGTGAACGTCTGATATTAAGCTCACTCTCTCTTAGGAAAAAAACGCTTGCTGGATCTTGTACCTCGTTAGACGAGCTCGAGAGCTGAGACTTTATCGAGGAGTGCCGAGACAAAACCGCAAATATATAGACTTTAAATCCCCGAGTGTCTTTAAGCACATGATCTCATTTCTCGGATTCTCTTGACACTGAAGTATGGCTTGAATGGAACTACAAAGCCGTCAATGGCGAGGAGGTATTTCTGCTCTTTGTTATTACTATTCTCGTTTCTCCAAGGATATTGATTTAGGTGTCTGTACATGCTTAGTCGCCAAGTAGCATGGTATTTGTTGTTAATGGGAAAGAAATTAATCATTGACAAAGATTTTTTCCTTTTTCTAGCTTTGTAGATATTATTATTATCCTTGTTATCATCTTCAGCATTAGCATTAACATTATCATCAATAGCATTATTATTACCATAATCATCATTAGCATTATTATCATCATGATCATCATTAGTACAATAATAATGATGATAATGATAATTATAATAATAATGATGATAACGATAACTACTCCACACTCACACACCAATTCGAAAACATAAAATACATAGACCAGTAAACATGACAGAAATTCTCTCTCGTTATACAACCCTACCCATAAAAGATAGGCACTTCTAGAGACACGGTTTGGAGCACAAAATTTGATGATCTAAATGTTTCCTTTCCAAAAGCATATATCATTAGGAGGATTATGCAAGCGGATGGGGTGGGGGGGGGGGGAGGCTGTGTTCATCACATTGCCGCTTTGTTTAGCTTCACCCTTCCTCTCCATTTTTATCTCTGAAAAGCCATTCGTCTATTGTGCTTATTCCTCTATGACTCTTTCCACCCTACGTTATTACATCTCTTGCCTTGACGTATATTTAAATGTTTAATCAATTTACACTTAATCTTGTTCCTTAGTTAGATCTCCACCCCTACCCCTACCCCTCCCCCTTCCCCTCCCCTCTCTCCAACGCCATGCATAGAAGAGGCGCGAATCCATATTTATAACGTGGGCGTAAATTTAGGGTGAAAGTTGCCATGAAACATGAAATCTAATTATGCTGACGTTTCCCTGCTTCGCTAAAATAGTGATACAGTGTAATAGGTAAAAATAAAAAAAATAAAATAAAAATTAAAATAAATAAATAATTTAAAAAAAAAGCTAAAACAACAGGTAACAAACAAAGGGAAATATCAATAAGCATATAAACACAAAACAAAGATACACAATAGGTGTAGATTTTCAGCTTTTAGTTTTTGTTGATTTAATGTTGTTGATATAACAAAATAATTTTTAAAGGAATTATTTCATTATATAATCTATTTCTCAGTCTATGTAGAGAATAAGATATTACTGAAAACATTTCCCTTTCAGTTTGGTTCTTTCTATTTTAGAAAAAAAAGATGAGTGATTCTAAAAGAAAGAAAGGTATGAGTGGAAACGAGAGAAAGAGAAAAAGAGAAAGATAAAGTGGGATAGACAGACAGACACAGACATATACGCACATCCACACAGACACACACACACAAACACAGATAGATAGAGATGAAACAAGAAAGGGAGAGAGAGAGAGAGAGAGAGAGAGAGAGAGAGAGAGAGAGAGAGAGAGAGAGAAGAAAGAAGAAAGAAGAGAGAGAGAGAGAGAGAGAGAGAGAGAGAGAAAAGAAAAGAAGAAGAGCGAGAGAGAGAGAGAGAGAGAGAGAAGAAAGAAAAGAAGAAAGAGCGAAATAAAGAGAGAGAGAAGAAAATGAAAAAGACCGAGAGAGAAAGACAGAAGACTGAAAAGAAGAGAGCGAGAGATAGAAAGAGAGACCGAAGCCAAAAAAATAAAGACACTGTTACGGAAATGAAAACGAAGTGTCAGATGAACAAAAGTGAACACGTATCCCTACTCAGGCTGACAATTCGTGGCTGCATCGAGTTGTCAGATAGTAATTTATTTGCGCCTTTTCTTTCGTAGAGAGCGCTGGGTTATGCTTTTTATTATTATGATGATGATGATGATGATGATTATAGTTATTTTTCGGTGTTTTTATTAACATTTTTTTATTATTATTATTACCTATATCATTACTAATCATTATCGTCATTATTATCGTTATCATTTTTATCATTATCTTTACATTCATAATTACTATTACCCACGTTATTATTGTTATCGATATCATTAGTATCATTATTTTTTTTGTTGTTGTTGTTGTTAATGCTCTTATCATTATCACTATTACCATTATCATTATCATCATTATCATTATATTTATCATTGTTATTGTAATTTTCCTAACTGTTATTGTAATCATTATTAGCATTAGCATTATTGCTATCACGATCATCATCATCATCTTTATCATTACTGTTACCATAATTATTATAATCATCATCATTATCATTTTACTGTTGTTATCGTTTTCATTATTATTGTTATCATCATTATCATTGTTGTTTTCATTATACTTATTTATTTACTATTATTGTTATTATTAGTATTATTGTTATCATTATCATCATCATGACCATTACTACTATCATCATTGCCATTATCATTATTGCCATTCCTGTTACTATCATCCTCATTCTTGATAATCATAGTTATCATTATCATAATCATCATTCTAGTTTTTATTTCTCTTTCTACTCCATTTTCTCACTCCACAATCACAATTTCCTTATCAATTAAACAATCACCATTACCATATCAATCAACTACAATATACATCCTATATTTACAAAAACAAAATAAATGAACACTTTGTCTTTGTCACGAAAGATTCACGTAAGTAACTTTTTTTTTCTTCGAAGGAACACTGAGTTACTGTTACGTGGTTTTCCAATAACATTCCCACGAAGTCTCAAAGGTTAATCCTTGGATAAATTGTGTTGTCTGTTTGTTTGTTGTTTTATATTGGTAGGTTGGTTGGTGTCCTTTGGTATAAAATGGTGGTAAGGTAGTATTTTTATTTCTATTTATTTTTTTTTTTTTATGTCGTAATGTAAGAAGGAAATTATAAAAGTTCTTCAGTTCTATTCAAGAAAATTAATTGAATTGTGTTTGTTTATATGTATTTTTATTATCAGCATTGCTTTATTTGTTAATTGCTACTACTATCATCGTGATCGTTATTGTTATCATTGTCATTATAATTATCATTATCATGATTATTATCCTTATCATCATCATTATCATTATTACTATTATTATTATTATTTTAATTGTCACCATTATAATCATTATCATTATCAATGTTATTATCATCATTATTATCCTTATCATTATTATTATCATCATTATTATCATCAATGTTATTATCATCATCATTATTATTATCATCACTGTCACTATTTTCATTACTATCATAATTAACATTATCTCTATTGTCATCGTTTTAGTAATAATCTTTATCTATATTGTCATGATCATTATTATCATAATCATCATTATGAACATTATCATCATAATCATAGTATTATCATTACATTTACTATAGTCAGCATCAGTATTACTATCACCATTATCAATATGATAACCATAATCATCATCAGAATCATCACTATTGATATTGATTCTGCAATAATATCTGATCCCACATTTGCCGCTGTTGACATCACTATCATCAACACTATACACCTCACAATCCAAACTCTATTTCATTTAACTTTTTTTCGTGTTGCAATATAGACCATGCAACAAAACCTAAACGAAACACATGCAACTGTGGGGGTGGGGGTGGGGGGGGGGGAAATAATCCCAGTGGGTTTGATAATCATTTTAATTGGTATTACGCTTCTCGCTTTGTCAGCTGGGAAAGGGTCACTTCTACCCCGGGGGCTTTGTTTATTTTTCGTTGCTGACATAGTTTGTGGTTTTGGGTGTAAAAGATTTGTTTTTATTTTGGTTTAAAGGATGATATGAATAGGTGTGGGAGGAAGGGAGGAAGAGAGAGAGAGAGAAGAGAGAGAGAGAGAGAGAGAGAGAGAGAGAGAGAGAGAGAGAGAGAGAGAGAGAGAGAGAGAGAGAGAGAGAGAGAGAGAGAGAGAGAGAGAGAGAGAGAGAGAGAGAGAGAGAAAGAAAGAAACAGAGAGAGAGAAAGAAAGAGACAGACAGACAGACAGAAAGAGAGAGAGAGAGACAGAAAGAGAGAGAGAGAAAAAGAGAAAAAGAAAGAGAAAGAGAGAGAGTCATCTAGGGGAGATTCCCTGCCCAAATCCCCCGCCATCTTCCTCAAAGATGTATTTTTCAAACAGTTAAGCGACCTAACACTCTTATCACATATGCACAAAACCAAGCGACCCGAGTTCTGATGCCGGCAGCTTCTAATGTGCTCAAGGGATTCGCATTGCTGTCTGTTTGCTCAAGATATCATAGTCGACTGCTTAATTGGGATCACTGGGCCGGTCCATTTACAACTGCGGGGGTGGAAGGCAGATCGGCGAGATAGCGCTTGTTTCCTTTTCTTGCTTTGAATTTTGTTTGGTTGTTTATCTGTCTGTCTGATTTTTTTTATCTCTCTCTATCTATCTATCTATCTATCTATCTATCTATCTATCTATCTATCTATCTATCTATCTATCATTCTCTCTCTCTCTCTCTCTCTCTCTCTCTCTCTCTCTCTCTCTCTCTCTCTCTCTCTCTCTCTCTCTCTCTCTCTCTCTCTCTCTCTCTCTCTCTCTTTATCTCTCTCTCTCTCTCATTCTCATTCTCTCTCTCTCTCTCTCTCCCTCTCTCTCACTCACTCCCTCTCTCACTCCCTCTCTTACATACTATCTATCTCTCTATCTTCATGAGAGGGAGAGAGAGGAAAAGTGCATATCTCGAGTACACACTGCAGAATAAATACGAGATGGGATAAGCTGCCATAGATCGATCGAGTCATTAGCAAATTGGTTGACATTATGTTCACTTCCTCTGCTGACTTGCGCGAGAAAATTTGCTTAGGTGATACATTGTGTTGGATGGATAATCGCTTCAGCTGGGTTACATCTTGCAATGCATTAGGTTTATTTGGTGGTATTTATTTGATATGTAGGTGTGTTTTTTTGGGGGGGGTTGTTTGGGTTTGTTTGGGTTTGTTTGGGTGTGTTTGTTTGTGTGTTTGTGTTTGTTTGGGTTTGTTTGTTTGTTTGTGTGTGTTTGTTTGTGTTTGTTTGTGTGTGTGTTTCTTTGTGTTTGTTTGTGTGTGTGTGTTTGTTTTGGTATAAGTGTGTTTGTGTGTGTGTGTGTGTGTGTTTGTGTTTGCTTGTGTGTGTGTTTGTGTGTGTGTGTGTGTTTGTTTGTTTGTTTATGTGAGTGTGTGTACATATCCATTCATATTCTTATGCACATACACGTATATCTACATGCACTATACATAGTGCAATTCGAGTTTCTATTCTCAACTCGGTGCAAGCTTCCCTTTCAACTTACTGCTCGCCAGATCGTCACCTTCAGCACGACTTCAGCCTCGAGAGCTTGACTAAAACTTGTCTTGAGTGTTTCTTACCTGCAAAGAGAAAATAGTATTAGTTGATTGACATTTTAGATAAGTTTTTATCAATGCAGAGA
>BOPN01000179.1:60000-67500 GCA_017312705.2 Penaeus japonicus
TCCCTCCCTCTCCTTCTTCATCTACATCTTCCTAAACCTTTCCTTATCTCTCTCCCCTTCCTTCTCCTTCTCCCTATCCCTCTCCCATTCCTTTCCTTTCTCCCTCACTCCCCTTCTCTCTCTCACACACCCTTTCCCTTACCCTCTCCCTCACACTCTCCTTCTCCTTCTCTCCCTCCTTCCCTCCTTTCCTCCTTCACCCTCCTCCCTCACCCTCTCCTTCTCCCTCTCTCACTCCTTCCTCCCTCCCTCCCTACTTCTTCTTCTCCCCATCCCTCACCCTTTCCCTTTCCTCCCTCCCTCTCGTTCTCATTCTCTCACTCCTTCCTCCCACCCTCCCTACTTCTTCTTCTTCTCCCCGTCCCTCACCCTTACCCTTTCCTCCCTCCCTCTCCTTCTCCCTCTCTCACTCCTTCCTTCCTCCCTCCCTACTTCTTCTTCTTCTCCCCGTCCCTCACCCTTTCTCTTTCCTCCCTCACCCTCTCCTTCTCCCTCTCTCACTCCTTCCTCCCTCCCTCCCTACTTCTTCTTCTCCCCGTCCCTCATCCTTTCCCTTTCCTCCCTCCCTCTCCTCCCTCCCTCCCTCCCTCCCTCTCCCCTTTCTTTGTTCGTCCAACCAGAGCGAAATCATAAGCCAGAGAGCGGCTCGTTCCGCGTTCCCCTCGCAAGGCATGAGGGAGCAACAGCGGCCCGTTTCGCGTTCCCCTTGCAAGGCATGAGCGAGCAACAGCGGCTCGTACATTCGTGCTGGGAGTAATAATACAAGCGAGGGCACAGCATGGCACCGGAGTCGAGGATACTCATAGGTAAGTATGACCTTGCTTTTTGCTTTTCCTTCCTGGAATTTCTGTTGGTCTGTGCATGTGCATGTGTGTGTGTGTGTGTGTGGAGTAGTGCATTTTCTGTGTGTGTTTGTGTGTGTGTGGAGTAGAGTTTTTGTTTGTGTGCGTGTGTTAGTGTATTTTCTGTGTGTGTGTGTGTGTGTGTGTGTGTGGAGTAGGGTTTTTGTTTGTGTGTGTTTGTGTGCGTCTGTTAGTGTATAGTGTCTGTCTGTGTGTGTGTGTTTGTTTATGTGTGTTTTTGTTTGTGTGTGTTTGTGCATGTGTGTTAGTGTATTGTCTGTGTGTGTGTGTGTGTGTTTGTAAACATTATTTATATATATATTATATTTTGCAACCACGGGATAATCCTAAAAAAATCCCACGAAGTAGATACAGCACAAAAAAATAGATATAAACCAAAAAAAATAAAACCAAAACAAACACAGACCAAATGAGCAGAGCATAATTGAAATCCCGCAATCTTCCCTCATCACATTTCCCGTTCACGCTCAAAACCAATTAGGTTTGCCCCTAATCTCCCTCGTCTCCCCTCTTCTCTTCTCTTCCCATCCCTTTCCCCTTTCCCCTTCCCCGTAGCCCCCCCTCCCCTCCCCTCCCGCCCCCTCGATGCCAGGGGCAGCAAAATAGCGCCAACTCTCACTCTATCCTTGCGGCACTCGATAACTCTTGGATTCTTGTTTGCTCGAACGTGCTCGACCGTCGATCTGTTACTCGACCTTATGTCAAGGGGCTGAGGGTCATGTGTCGAAAAGAGGGGGTCGTTTCCCTTTCCTTCTTCCCCCTTATCACCCTGACCCTCAATGTCCCTAATCTTCTCACTTTCTCCCTCCCCTTTTGTGTTAGTTCTCTTTTATTTTCTCTCTCTCTCTCTCTCTCTCTCTCTCTATCTATCTATCTATCTATCTATCTATCTCTCTCTCTCTCTCTCTTTCAGACACACACACACACACACACACATACGTGTATGTGTGCGTGTGTACACATTAAGACACACACACACACGCGCACACCTCCTTCTCGTCAGCATAATCTCATCGAAGGTCAAAGGTCAGAGGGACTCTCACTCTCACCCTGCAACTAGGAGAGTGTGTCAATAGGGAAGGAAAACATCCACGAACAGTTAGGGTCAGGAATGAGGTCATGTAAGGCGATTGATGACCTTAAGAGTTAAAGCTGACCTCTATTCAACAACCGTAAAGCTGTTTGAGGAAATCTGAAGGTTCAGATTTCAGTGTTGATTGTGTCGATTCAGTGTAGGAATTCAGATTTAGGATTATAATCATCAATCATTTTTTTCAGATTATGTTTTTGTATCTAACTTAAATATCACCGGCAATTCTTTTCTTCGCTTTCTCTAATTAACTTTCCTTCCGCTAGATAGAGCAAACGGGATATACAGAGAACGCCCCTCCCTCCTCCCCCCTCCCCCCTCAAAAAAAAACCTGAAAGAAATCTCAAATAAAACAGAAATATAATCAAAACTTTCGAATGAATTAACGAACATCTCTCCACAGACTCTGTAAGTGGAAAACTTTGCTTCCCTGAGGAGAGGCAGAGACTTGGCAAAAGCTCGACCTTGGGAGGGTAGTCTCTCTCTCAATCTCTCTCTCTTTCTCTCTTTCTCTATACCTCTATCTATCTATCTATCTATCTATCGATCTATCTATCCATCTATCTATCCATCTCTCTCTCTCTCTCTGTCTCTCTCTCTTTCTTTCTCTTTCTCTCTCTCTCTCTTCATCTGTTCCCTAGACTTTTTTTTCCTGCTTTAAGCTTCCTATCTCTCTCTCTTTCTCTCTCTCTCTCTCGTTCTCTTTCTCTCTCTCTCTCTCTCCATCTGTTCCCTAGTCTTTTGTTCTTGCTTTAAGCTTCATATATATACATATATAAATATATATATATATATATATATATATATATATATATATATATATATATATATATATATATATATATCTCTCTCTCTCTCTCTCTCTCTCTCTCTCTCTCTCTCTCTCTCTCTCTCTCTCTCTCTCTCTCTCTCTCTCTCTCTCTCTCTCTCTCTCTCTCTCTCTCACTCTCTCACTTTCTCTCTCTCTATCTATGTGCCAATCCATCTATTAATATCGGCCACCGCGTAGGTAGGTAGCGAATAAACTCTCGTAATTAAAAATATATATCAACATGACTCAACTGCAACGGGTCGAGGCACTCCATAATAGCTAATTAAAGATGCAGATGATTTTTATGTATGTCTAAGGGGAAGAGAGGCTAGCGTTGTGCGGCATGAAACGCGGAAAATCGCGGAAAAATCGCACACACGTAGACTGTAGATGGGCATACGTTCATGCACACAGCCTACGGTAAAGTAAACCCAGGTTTCAATATGTTAGTCTATATGGATATGTATTTTTTTCGTTCTTTTGTATGTTTCAAGTGTCCCTTGAATCCCCATTTGTACAAATTACATTACATCATAAGTGTGTGTGTGTGTGTGTGTGTGGGTGGGTGGGTGGGTGGGTGAGTGTGTGTGCGTGTGTGTGTGTGTGTGTGTGGGTGCGTGTGTATTTGTTTGTGTATGTGTGTGTGAATGTGCACACATATGGTGTGTGTGTGTATATAGAAAGATACAGAGTGAGAAGAAGGGAAGGAGAGAGTGAGAGAGAAAAAGAAAGAAAGAAAGAGAGAACGAAAGAAAGAAAAAAAAGAGAGAGAAAGACAGAAAAAAATAAAAGAGAGAGAACAAGAGAAAGAGAAAACCAGACAGACAGATGAACAGATCGACAGACAAACTTTCCATGAGCGAGAGGGTTAATTCATATGCCTAAGTCTACATGTATGTATCCACACGTGTGCACACCTTGCATCCAATCTCACGAGCACTGCAGGGTGTCCGCGGAAGCATTAATATAGGATGTCATTGGCCTCGACACCCCGCCACGCCGTGCTCAGGCTCTATTCTTGTCCCTTGTTCCTTCAGATCTCTCGTGCTTCTAGTCTTCATGCTGTCGATTTTTTAGTTTACATTTTTTTTTTTTTTTTTGTGTGTGTGTTTTATATATTATGTTTGCCTCTCTGCTCTTTTTTTTTTCTTTCTTTTTTTTCTTCTTCTTCTTTAATCTCTAGCTTTCTTTATCATGTTTTTTTTTCCTTCGTCTAATTTTCACTCTTACTTTTATAAATCAATTGCAGTCCTATTTCTTATCTTCTTACTTTTTTACCTTATCCTTCCCTCTTGCCTACGAACAACAACACTGAAAAATCCCAAATACAGTCACTAACAACAACACTGAAAAATACCAAATACAATCACTAACAGCAACACTGAAAACTCCCAAATACAATCTCTAACAACAACGCAGAAAATCCCAAATACAATCACTAACAACAACACTGAAAAATCACAAATACAATCACTAACAAAAATACTGAAAAATCCCAAATACAATCACCAAGAACAACACTGAAAAATCCCAAATAAAATCACTAACAAAAACACAGAAAATCCCAAACAAAATCGATAACAACAACAACAACAACAACAACTTCAACCACGATCAAATCTATACAAAAATGGAACCACGAAAAGCCATTATGAGCCAAAGGCCCCTTAATGACCCAACGCGAAGGGGGACTTCTGAAGGTGTTATTCCATACACGCCTTTTGAGGCCCTTCGGTCGGGGCGCCTTCGACGTAAGCAAATTAATGAGAGGTTCTGTTAGGGGGATATATGGTAGGGGGGGGGGGGACTTGGAGGGGGGGGGGTTACTAGTGGGGAGGGGTTTAGTGGGTTGTTGGGGGGTGGGGATCGGGAGATTTGGGAGTGTGGGGGTGGAGGGGTGGAGTTGGAAGTGGAAGTGGAGGGGAAGAGAAAGTGGAGGAGGGAGAGTTTTCAAGAGGTGGATCTTTTGGAGATGCTGCTGTTACGGTGGTGCGAAGATCTTGATAATTGATTTGTCAATATTATTATTATCATTGATATTTTCATCACTTTTTATTATTTTTAACACTATTATCGTAATCATTGTCATTAATATTATCACTACTATTTTCTTTTTTGTTGATATCATTATCATTACTATTATTATCATTATTACTATTATCACTATTATTATTATCATTATCATCATTATGAGTATCATTATCATCATTATGAGTATCATTATCATTGTTTTTATCATTATCATTATCATCATTATCATTATGATCATTACTATTATCATCATTACTATTATCAATATAATCATCCTTTTCCTCATTATGATCTCATTTTTCTTACCATCATTACTGTTATCTTTATCATTTTTATTTGATATTACCACAATTATTATCTTCACCCGTCTATCCATCCACCAGTCTATCTATCAGTTTTTTTCTGCCTGTATGTTTATCTATCAATCTTATAGTCTGTCACCCTTATAAAAAATAGAAATAACCATATAACCTCATCAAGTATAGTAAAGCACACATTTCAAAGTGTTCTTAAGTGTTTATCAGTCTATGTACATCGGTATACCGGAGGGGAAACTTCACTCTATCAAATATGGAGTTTACCGGGCGAGGGGAAGCTAGTGGGGGAGGGGGAGGAGGAGGGGAGGAGGGGGAAGGAGGGGGAGGAGGGGGGAGGGGGAGGAGGGGCCCAAACCTAAACCGTTTCCCTCAACACCTGGTAGCTACGTCGAGATGTTGTGTTGTATATGCATGAGCTTGTGTACGTGTGTGTGTGTGTGTGTGTGTGTGTGTGTGTCTGTGTGTGTGTCTATGTGCCTGTGAGTGTGTATGTATGTGTTTGTTTGTTTGTTTGAGTATGTGTGTATGTGTGTGTGTATGTGTTTGTGTGTCTATGTGCCTGTGAGTGTGTATGTATGTGTTTGTTTGTTTGTTTGAGTGTGTGTGTGTGTGTGTGTATGTGTGTGTGTGTGCGTGCGTGTGTGTGTATGTGTGAGGGAGAGAGTATGCTTGACTACATGACTGCGCATACACAATTACGCACCCATACATACATATAAGCCCGTGTTTTATTCCCATAGACTCCCTGTGATTGATTACAGAATACTTCCCGTACTGAGCACTGAATTAACTGATCGAATCAAGTGATGAAAAAGTTAATCAATCAGGATATCTATCTATCATTTTTATTTATTTGTATATATTTTTTTTCAACATTCTATTTTCTCTTCATCTATAATGTTGATGTTCTCTTTGCAAGTCTGAGGAAATACCTTTGTGTTGCATATTCGTCAGTTGCATAAATACATTACAATGACAAGGATCTCCAGGTTGGTGGCTTGCATTTCAGCCTATGCAAACCGGAAATGACGTTGCATCATCTTGCAAGGAAGGAGAGATATTCGTGACGACGGATATATTTTGCAAAGATAGTTATGATAATAGTGATGGTATATATATATTCTTAATGATAATGATAACGGTTACAATGATACGCATAACGGTGATGGTAATGAGAATGGTAATGGTGGTGATGATGATGATGATTTTGATAAAGATAATAATAATATTAATAATAATAACAATGATAATAATAATAATAATAATAATAATGTGATGATGATAGTGAGAATGGGGATAAGAATGATAATAAGGATGATAGTAATAGTGATGATCATAATAAAGATAAAAATGATAACATATCAATACCGACAGTAGTAATTATACTAATAATGATACTAATAACGATAACAATAATAATTATAAAAATAATGATGATAACAATAACCAAAATTACAATAATGATAATAAAATAATAACAAGGATAACAATAACAACAAAGATGTTAACAATAGCAATGATAACAATAGCAACAACAACACTACGAATATTACAGTGGTCTGAAACCGTCTCTCTCTGGAATGGGAATTGGGTGAGTTGCCAACTAATGTAATTTCGTATATTTTGACGCTTGCAAGTGATGTTTTACATGCTTAACTTTATTGCATTTTTTTTATTTTTCTAATAGATTGTGTTGATTGTTGTTATGGATAATGATGTTTGTTGTTGATACTATCATTACTATCATTATCTTTGTTATCATGGTTGTCATTATAATTGCCTTGATTACTATCATTATCATTATTATCATTGCTGTCGTTATCATCATTATTATCACTATTATCATTGTTACCATTATTATTATTATCCTTATTATTATCATTATCATTTTTACCATCATTGATGTTGCTATTGTTGTTATTATTATCATCATTATCGTAATTGGCATTAATGATAGTAGTAGTAGTAGTAGTAGTAGTATCGTTATCATGATCATCAGGATAATAGTTATTATAATTATCAAATTACTATTACTATCATTATTACTGATATCAATCACCACTAACATCATCATAATTATCCCAATCATCATCACAATTCCACCCACAACCATAATTTCCATTTTTCTTTCAAAATTCTTCTTCATCTTTATCTTTGTTCTATCTTTTTTATCTTTATATCTTTTGGTATGGTTTATTCTCTTTCCTTTTCTTTCCCAACTTCGTGTTTGACTTAGGTAAATACACCGGTATTTATTTATCATTAAAAGCCACCTTGTTCGCTTCCATCACACTAGCTCGCTTGAGGATTAAGGAAGTGTAACCGCTTAACCTTCCTTCTTATTTCTTTTCCTTCTTCTTTTCTTTCTTTTTCTTCTTTGTTTTATTT
>BOPN01000179.1:86232-93732 GCA_017312705.2 Penaeus japonicus
AGGAGGAATTGATGTCGGGTCTCGGGTCTCGGAAGAAATGCGTGATTTCCATTCACATTCTGCCCTTCCCTCAAAGGGTTAATGATGGGGATTACTTTTCTTTGGCTTTATTCTTTCGGTCTCTCAAATCTTTGTTTTGTCCTGCGAATTCGTCATAAAAATCAGGAAGGTCTTGACACCAGAGAGACGCAGTGTCTCTGAAGGACATCAGCAAGCAATGCTGTTGTTCCTTACAACAGCCTGACATTATAAATTATTGCTCCTGTCTACACGCTGTAACCTTTTTCTGTTTTGATCACACCTGTCTTCCTCGGTTATATTACATCTTTTAATGTTTATATGTCCTTAGCATTCATAATATCATCTCATATCCTTTTGACAATGTTGTTATGATGACTCCTGTAATTAATTCTATCTGCGATGGCTGAGCCTCGTTACAACAACAGCATTATCCTTTACGGCAAACAAATTTCTCCCGGCGTCTCCGTCTTCATTTGCCAGAGCTACATAGATCCTTCGGGATTTATATATGTGTTAATTAAAGCAGGGCCAGTGGGAGCAGCGTCCCAGGCAAGGCGCTGAAGTGTCGGCTACATTACTGCTGCGACTTTGATGTCAGATTGTCCATGTTCAGGGCGCAGGAGTGAGGCTTCAGCGCGCTGTGATGGGATCTGACTCGTTGGCTGAGTCAACACGCTGGATACACGCACCAACACATACACATGGTGTTTCATACGTATATAAACACTCGAGCTCGCGTGTGTTTGGCTCGCTTTGTGACATGTCTTCCCGCGGGGAATGGGTTCTTAGCTAGAAAGAGGTGGAAAATGTCAGAAAAACTCGTCTGATGTAATGAGTTTAGCCTAGGAGTTGTAAGGGAAAAAGAGGGGGGCGGATAAGGTCAAGGTGCCTCGAGCTCCTAAACAGTACAACAAAGAAATAAATCATATTTCTTCAGACATACGAACCATACCGTCACCACTGCAACCAACTCTAATTACCGACGCAAGACAGCATCAACAAAATGCAACCATTGCAACAACACTAACAACAAGACAAAGTATCGGAAAACATTAACCAAGACATTAGCAAAAAACAAAGCCAAGCATCACAAACAACGGACACCACGAGCAAGCAACACAAGCAGGGCGAAGCAGTGGCCTGACTCCGGCTGGTAAAGTCCCACATCATCGTCTCGACATCCCGCCATAAGTCAGGAAAAACAAAACACACACGACCCATTTTCCAGCGCGACGTAACTTGGAAAAATGTGTTGCGGCGCAGAACAACATGACGCCTGACTTACAAATGAATATGAAAAAACAAGAGAGGAAAGAAAGCCATGCCAAGTTTGCGCTTTGGTACATACTGTTTCGTGAACTGTAAATGTGCGAGACAGAGTGTGTTTCTTTCTTCTTTTCTCTCAGTCTCTCCATTGCAGTTGTGTTACTCTTTCTGAATTTCTCTGTTCATCTTCCTTTCTTTTATTTATGAAACAGTTATATACTAAATACAAATTAGGCTGCAGAGTGCATTACAAATTATGTAACGGAAACTGATTACTCGTGTGATATTATGTGACGCTCGAAAATTAATCTAATAGGAAACTCCCTCTGCTCCCTTAACATCGCCGGGTGGAAGGCAATTAGACGAGCATTTCTCTCGTGATTTTAGCATTTTCTCTCTCTTTCTTTCTACCTCATGCTTCCTATATGTTTATCTCACTGTCTCCCTGTCTTTTTATATCTGCTCAGACAAATATACTCACTTACATTCACATGCACAAACACATTTATATGTATTTATGTATATATATATATATATATATATATATATATACTTATATATATATATGTTTTTGGAGATATGAACATGGGGGTTGGGAATATGAACATGGGGTTGGAGATATAAACATGGGGTTGGAGATATAAACATGTTTTTGGAGATGTGGACATGTGTGTATGTATTATGTAAATGTAGGACGAGAAATATACATGCAGGCAGACGAGCACGTATATATACAGACGTATGATATACATATAAGCACAAGCACGCACATACACACACCTACAAATACACATACACCAATTAACGCAGAAATACAAACACACACACAAACAAACGCACAAACAAACATACTCACATACATAAACATTCCCTCTGCTTCCTCCCTCCTCCATAACTTTCTTCACCCTCCTCTTTCACTCTCCTTCCTCGTTATTTCCTCCTCTCCCTTTTCTTCCCATTCTTTTCCCTCCTTAACTCTCTATTTTTTCCCTCTGTTTCTTCATTTCTCCGTCTTTTCCTCCTCCTTTCCTTACCCCTCCTCCTCCTCCTCCTCCTCCTCCTCCTTCCCATACTGCCTCTCCTCCTCCTCCTCCTCCTCCTACCCCTCCACCTACCCTTCCACTTTTTTCTTCCCCTCCCCTCCCTTCCCCTCCTCCTCTTCCTCCACCTTCCCATCCTCCCCTCCCCTCCTCATCCTTCCCCTCCTCCCTCTCCTCACCCTATTCCTCCTCCTTCCCCTCCTCCTTCTCTTCTTCCATCTCCCTCTTCCCTCCTATTCGCCTCGCAGCTGGGAGCCCCTCGTACCATTTTTCTCCCTCTCTCTCGTATTCAAACTTGGCCCATTAACTACACGAATCATCTCATCAGAAAAGCATCCTTTCTTTCATAAATTCAAAGTTTGGTTTTCGGAAATCTCGCCTTAACTTATTTTCTTTTCTTTTCTTTTCTTTTTTTGTCTTCGGAGGAAGGGAAATAGGGGGGAAAGGAGGGAGGAAGGGAGTGAGGGATGGGAGAGAGGGAAGGAGACTGATAGGAGGGAAGAGAGAGGAGGAAAGGAGAGAAGGAGGAGAGAGAGGGAAGGAATGAATGAAGGAGAGGAGGTGGAAGGGGGAGAGGGAAGAAAGGAGAGAAGCAGGAGGGGAGGGAGGGAGAAATGGAAGGAGGGAGATAGGGAGGGTGATTTAGAAATTAAAATCACCTACCCCTTCCCCTCCTCCTCTTCCTCCTCCTCCTCCTCTTCCTCCTCCTCTTCCTCCTCCTCCTCCTCCCCCTCCTCCTCCTTCTCCTTCTCCTCCTCCTCCTCCTCCCTCTCATCTTCATCCTTATCGTCATCCTCTTTTCTCTTTTCTCTTCCCCTCCACTTCATCCTCATCCCCCTTCCATCTCCTCCCCCTCTTCCTCCCCCTCCTCCCCCCCTTCCTCCTACTTCTCCCCCTCTTCCTTCCTCCTCCCCCCCCCCCTTCCTACTCCTCCCCCTCTTCCCCTTTACTTCATCCTTTCCCTCTCCCCTCTCCTCCTCCTCCTCCCACTCTCTTCCTTCCCCTCTTCCTCCTCCACCTCCTCCCCCTCCTCCTCCTCCTCATCCTTCCCCCCTTCCTCCTCCTCCTCCCCCCCTTCCTTCCCCTCCGCGATTAGTCGACCACAAGAAGCAGAGTAAGCGGTCGTCTCAAACCGCATCAAAATAAAGTAGGAATATGGTATGCAAATTAGGTCTATTTCTTTTCCCTCTTCGATCAGCCTGGGCGCAGCGGAGGGGGGAGAAGGAGGAGGAGGAGGAGGGGAAGAAGGAGATGGAGGGGGAGGGGGAGGGGGAGGGAGAGATGGAGGGGGGTGGGGGAAAGGAAGGGGAGGTAGTTTGTTTATTTGTTTGTTTGTTTTTTTCTTGTTCTCTTTTTTTTTGTTGTTGTTGTTGTAGTTCTTTTTCTTTCTTTTTTTTTGGTTTGGTTATGGTGTGCGTGTGTGTGTGTGTTACTTTGTGTTAGTTTGTGTGTCCTGTGTATGTGTGTTTGTTTGTTTCTGCGTGTGTGCTGGATGGATGGGCACCTGCGTTTCTGTATTTGTGTTGATATCTTCAGTAAAAAAATCATGTATGTATGTGCGTATATAAGTCTGTGTACATGTATGAAAATGCATACGTACGTACATAGTCATGAATATGTATAAAGGCAGATAATTAGATAACTTCCTGATCTCGTCATCTTTCTTGCTGATGTGTTTCCCCTTTTTGTTCTTCCTCCTTTCCCGCACGTCAATAACAATGATATTCGATTATCTTGAGACCCAAACCTACTTCTAGTATTCCCGCATACTCATGGCCCATTTACCGATCATATTTATTTTTCTGACTGACTTTCTCTCATTTCTTTCTCTCTCTCTCTCTCTCGTTCTTTCTTTCTCTCTTTCGATTTTTCTCTTTCGATTTCTCTCTCTCTCTTTCGATTTCTCTCTCTCTCTCTCTCTCTCTCTCTCCCTCTCTCTCTCTCTCTCTCTCTCTCTTTCTCTCCTTCTTTCCTTCTCTCTTTCTGTCTCTTTCTGTCTCTCTCTCTTTCTTTCTCTCTCTCTCTCTCTCTCTCTCTCTCTCTCCCTCCCCCCCCCCTCTCTCTCTCTCTCTCTCTCTCTCTCTCTCTCTCTCTCTCTCTCTCTCTCTCTCTCTCTCTCTCTCTCTCTCTCCCCCCTCCCCTGATAAGATCTCTTCTCTCGAATTTTGCGTTTTTAAGAAAAGGTTGAAGAAAGTGGGAAGAAAATTAGACGATCCTCGCGAATATAATAACCCTTATCTTCACGTAAATGCGATGCAGAGATTTTTTGGTATTTTCTCCTTTTTCTCTCTTCTCTCTTCTTCTTCTCGTCTCTCGTTTATCTTCTCTCTCTTTCTCTGTCTTTCATTCTTTCTTTGTCTGTCTGTCGCTATATCTCTTTCTGTCTCTCTCTCTTTCTCTCTCTTTCTCTTTCTTTGTCTCTCTCTCTCTCTCTCTTTCTCTCTTTCTCTTTCCCTTTCTCTTTCTCTTTCTCTTTCTCTTTCTCTCTCTCTCTCTTTCTTTCTCTCTCTCTCTCTCTCTCTCTCTCTCTCTCTCTCTCTCTCTCTCTCTCTGTCTTCATTCTCTTTCTCTTTTTCTTTTCATTCTCTGTCTCTCTCCCTCCCTCTTTCTCGCGCTCTTTGTCTCTAATTATCTCTCTCTGTCTCTCTCTCTCTCGAAGTGAATAGTAATAAGAATAAGAATACCGTTAAGACAGACAACAGTATTGGCCAACCGGAGGACGAGGGAAGAACAAACACAATAACAAAATCATATATAAATCAATAAAATATTCCAGCCTCCACTCGTTCTCCCCCCCCCCCCCACACACACCCCCGCAAGCCCTCTCCACCTCGCCATACCCCCGCCTCACACCCTACACCCATCTATACCCCCCCTCCCCTCCCCCCCACCCATCCTGGTAAAGCCCCCTTCTGGAGACCCAAGCAACCAAAACAACTGCCCCTTCTACACCGCCCCGCCCTACCGTACTCACTCACCCCTACATACCATATCTACACTACTCCCACCCACGCCCACCTATCCTAACATAACACCCACCCACCACCCACATAGAACAAATACACACACAATTACACATACACACACACACAACTACAAAAACACACATACACACACAACTACAAAACCAAACACAAACACACCTACGCACACCCATCCACATCCCAGCCTCTCCCCTCCCCTCCCTCTTCCCTTTTCCCAACCCCACCCCCAACCCCACCCCCCACCGCACCCTTCCAGAAGCATCTTCCTCATCCACCAGTCCGCACCGCATGATGGATCGAAACCAATCCGTAATGACACTTTCGGACGAGTTAATGACCCGGAATGTCAGCATAGAAATCGGACACGGAATCTAGCGGGAACAAATGTCTCGTGAAATAGATTCCGGATGTTATGGAGGGTCTACTTTTTATTTGTTGGAGATATATATGAACATGTTGTTGGAGATATGGACATGTTTTTGAAGATATAAACATGGGGTTGGGAATATGAACATGGGGTTGGAGATATGAACATGGGGTTGGAGATATGAACATGGGGTTGGAGATATAAACATGTTTTTGGAGATATGGACATGGGGTTGGAGATATGAACATGTATGTATGTATTATGTAAATGTAGGACGAGAAATATACATGCACGTAGACGAGCACGTATATATGCATATCACCACAAACACGCACATACTCACACACACCTACAAATACACATACACCTATTAACGCAGAGACACAAACACACACACAAACAAACGCACAAACAAACATACTCACATACATAAACATTCCCTCTGCTTCCTCCCTCCTCCATAACTTTCTTAATCCTCCTCTTTCACTCTCCTTCCTCGATATATCCTCCTCTCCCTTTTCCTCCCCTTCTTTTCCCTCCTTAACTCTCTTACCTCTCCTTCTACTTCTCCTCCTTCCAATCCTACCCCTTCCCCACCTCCCTCTCCTCCTCCTCCTTCCCTTCCTCCCTCTCTTCCTCCTCCTTCCCATCCTCCCTCTCCTCCTTCCCCTCCTCCTTCCCCTCCTTCCCCTTCTTCCCTCTCCTCCTCCTCCTACCCCTCCACCTACCCTTCCTCCCTTTCCTCCCTCTCCTCCTCCTACTCCTCCTCCTTCCCACCCTCCTCCTCCTTCCCTTCCTCCCTCTCTTCCTCCTTCTTCCTCTTCTCCCTCTTCCCTCCTATTCGCCTCACAGCTGGGAGCCCCTCGTACCATTTTTCTCCCTCTCTCTCGTATTCAAACTTGGCCCATTAACTACACGAATCATCTCATCAGAAAAGCATCCTTTCTTTCATAAATTCAAAGTTTGGTTTTCGGAAATCTCGCCTTAACTTATTTTCTTTTCTTTTCTTTTCGTTTTTTGTCTTCGGAGGAAGGGAAATAGGGGGGGAAGGAGGGAGGATGGGAGTGAGGGATGGGAGTGAGGGAAGGAGAGGGAGAGGAGGGAAGAGAGAGGAGGAAAGGAGAGAAGGAGGAGAGAGAGGGAAGGAATGAATGAAGGAGGGGAGGTGGAAGGGGGAGAGGGAAGAAAGGAGTGAAGGAAGATGGGAGATAGGGAAACTGTTCAGTTGAGAAACTGAATTCCCTCCCTCCCCATTTCTCCTCCTCCTCTTCCTCCTCCCCCTCACAATCACCCTCATCCTCATCCTCATCCTCTTTTCCCTTCCTCATTCCCCTTCCCCTCCACTTCATCCTTATCCTCCTCTTTCTCCCCTCCCCCCTTCTCCTTCGCCTCCTCCTCCTCCTCTTTTTCCGTCCTCCGTCTCTCTCCCTTTCCTCCTTCTGTCCCTCCTCCTCCTCCCCCTCTTCCTCCCCCTCCTCCCCCTCTTCCCCTCTACTTCATCCTCCCCCTCTTCCTCCTCCTCCTCCCCCTCCTCCCCCTCTTCCTCCTCCTCCTCCTCCCCTTCCTCCTCCTCTCTCACCCTCTCCCTTCCCCTCCTCTTCCTTCCCCCCTCCCTCCTCCTCCCCCTCCTCCTCCTCCTCCCCTTCCTCCTCCTCCCCCTCTTCCTCCTCCTCCTCCTCCCCCCTTCCTCCTCCTCCCCCTCATCCCCCTCTTCCTCCTCCTCCTCCCCCTCATCCCCCCCTCTTCCTCCTCCTCCTCCCCCTCTTCCTCCCCCTCCGCGATTCATTTCAGTTGACGAAGAGTACTCCATTGACGGTGACAC
>BOPN01000179.1:116232-121232 GCA_017312705.2 Penaeus japonicus
CTCATCCTTTTCTTCACCCTCGTTTCACCCATTTTCCTTCTTTCTCATCCATCCTTTCTCATTCATCTCTATTTACTCACCCCTTCATCCACCCCATAATCTCACTCATCTATCGGTCTCATCCTCCCCCTATTTAATTCACCTCCTACCTCACCACCCCATCCCCCTCCCCCCTATCATCACTCTTCTCATTTCATCCACCTTTTATCTCACCCCCATTAACCCCCCCATCCTCATCCCCATCATTTAACCCCTCCCCTTTCATCCAACCTCCATCTCATTGACATCCCACCTCATCCACCTCCTACCCCTCCCCCCTCCCCCAACTTACCCCATACTATTTTCACTCACTTCTCAATCTTCCTCATCTACTGTATCCATCTCATCCACTCCCATCATCCCCTCCCACCCCTTCCACCCCTATCCAACCCATATCCAACCTTACCTCACCTCCTCCCATTCCACACACCCCCACCTTCCCCCCATCTCAACCCCTCCCCCATTCCACTCACCCCCTCCCATCTCCCCCCTTCCCCCCAAATTCCACTCACCCCCACCTTCCCCCATCACACCCCCTCCCCCAAATTCCACTCACCCCCTCCCATCTCCCCCCTCCCCCATTTCACTCCCCTCCACCTTCCCCCCATCTCCCCCTTCCCCCAAATTCCACTCACCCTCTCCCATCTCCCCCCCTCCCCACTCCCCCACCTTCCCCCCATTTCAACCCCCCCAAATTCCACTCACCCCCACCTTCCCCCATCTCACCCCTTCCCCCCAAATTCCACTCCCCCACCCCCTTCCCACCTCCCCCCCCCAATTCCACTCACCCCCCTTCCATCTCAATCCCTCACCCATTGCACTCACTCCCCTCCCATCTCACCCCCCCCCATCTCAACACCTCACCCCCCTCCCATTCACCCCCTCCCATCTCCCCCTTCCCATCTCAACCCCTCCCCCTCCTATCTCACCCCCCCTGCCCCCCTGCATCCCCCCCTACGTGCGTATCCAGAGAGACACGTGTCCCGCGATGCTTTTATCCAATCTGACCTCCGTTCACGGCAACGAGGGGACATAAGGACATAAGGGGATAAAAGTCCCGAATCCCAAAGCTCACTCCACGAGGGGAAGCTATGTCTGTTGGTCCGGCTTTTCTGAGGATGGGTGGGGGTGGGATGGGGTGGGGTGGGCTTGGCTTTGTTGTTCTGTATTTTTTTCTTTCTCTCTCTTTTTTTTCGACTTTCTTCCTAATCCTCTTCTTCCTCTAGGCCTTTCCCCTCGTTTTTTTTTTTTTTTTTTTTTTTTTTTTTTTTTTTTTTTTTTTTTTTTTAGGGGGGGGAAACTTTATCCTTTCTTTATCCTCTCTTGTTCTTTTCTCCTGTGCCTTCCCTCCTTTCTCTCTCTCTCTCTCTCTCTCTCTCTCTCTCTCTCTCTCTCTCTCTCTCTCTCTCTCTCTCTCTCTCTCTCTCTCTCTCTCTCTCTCTCTCTCTCTCTCTCTCCTCCCATTTCCTCTTCTCTGGTCCCCTATCTCATTTCTCCCCCCTCCTTCCTTCTCCTCTTCTCCTGCTCCCTACCTTCCCTCTCCTACCGTCCCCTTCCCCTCTTCTCTAGTCCCCTACCTCTTTTTTCCCCCCTCCTCCTTTCCCCTCTTCTTCTGCCCCTTCCCTCCCCTTTCCCCGCCTCCTACTCTATTCCCCTTTCCCCTCCCCCTACATTACTCCTCCTCTCCCATCTTCCTTCCCCATTTCCCTTTCCCCACCCCCCACCCTATCCCTCTCTCCCCTCCTCCTTCCCCATCCCTCTTTCCCCTCCTCCTACCCCATCCCTCTTCCCCTCCCTCCTCTCCTCCAATCCCCTACCCCTCCCACCCACCCTCTCACCCCCTCCCACCCACCCTCTCACCCCTTCTCACCCCCTCCCACCCCTTCCCACCTTCTCCCTACCCCCTCCCACACCCTCCCACATCCTCCCACCCCTTCCCACCCACCCTCCCCTCCCCTCCGCCGCCGCCGCCGCTGGCCGAGTTAATCTGCTCCTTCAGGAAAGGAGGCGGAAGGGGCTCAGGCGACCGTGGGGAGCGATGCCACTGCGGAGCGAGAGCCGATCGGGCGCCGCTAGTCTGTCCCCTTGACTGCTCTTCGCGTGGCAGGGACTATGGTAGGGGTTGTGGTGGAGAGCAGGGACCGTCCGTGGTTGGGATGGGAGCTTGGGCTATGACAGGGGTTGTTGCAGGGACCGTCCGTGGTTGGGATGGGAGCTTGGACTATGATAGGGGTTGTGGCAGGGACCGCCCGTGGCTGGGACGGGAGTTTGGACTATGATAGGGGTTGTGGCAGGGACCGTCCGTGGCTGGGACGGGAGCTTGGACTATGGCAGGGGTTGTGGCAGGGACCGTCCGTGGCTGGGATGGGAGCTTGGACTATGACAGAGGTTATGGTAGGGACCGTCCGTGGCTGGGATGGGACCTTGGACTATGGCAGGGACGGTAGCAGGGACGCTGAAAGGCCTGGTGGCAGGGGTGGCGGTAGGGGAGAGGGGGACGTCCGTGAAACCGAGATTTTATTCCCTGCTGCCAATAACTATTTCCTCCTCTCCCCAGTTGCACCAATACTGTGTGTGTGGAAACTCCTGTGCGTGTGAGGCACGTACATGGAGGCATGTATATTGTGTGTGTATGTGTGTGTGTGTGTGGGGGGGTGTGTGTGTGTGTGTGTGTGTGGGTGTGTGTGTGTGTGCGTGTGTGCGTGTGTGTGTTGATGACGGAGAAATAAAGAGAAAGAGGAAGATATATATACACGATAGACAGAGAAAAAGAAGGAACGAAAGAAAAAGGACGAGAGAGAAAAAGAAAGAGAAAGATAAATACACGACAAAATAAGAGAAGGAAGGAACGATAAAGGGCGAGAGAGAAAGGGAAAGATAGATACACGATAGACAGAGAAAGAGAAGGGAGGAAAGAAAGAAGACGAGAGAGAAAGAGGAAGAGGATGAGGAAGATTGACTCGCGATAGACAGAGAAATAACAGGAAAGAAATCGAGACAGAAGAAAAGAGAAAGAAGAAGATAAACAAAGAAAGAGAAGGAAGGAAAAAAAAGAGATAAACACGTAAGAGAGAAAAAAAAGAAATAAAGATGGAGAGACCGGGATAGAGCAGACAACATTGACCTTAAAACAAACAAAAGCTTACTCTTCTTGCAGAGATAAACAGAGAGGATCAGCATCACCTTTTCCATCGATGTTTTGACAAACTTACCTGGAAAGAGAAAAATACATTATCATAATTATGTACAATGTGATGTTACCCGTGTGCTACTTTGCTGGAAAAATAACTCTTATGTACACGATTACAAAGATAAATATACATGCGCAATAATTGACGTAAAAGTGTGTACATGGAATAAGGTTAACGAAGTAAATATAGAGAGGGGTTGGTTTGTATTAAGAGAGGGTGATGATAATGTTAATATTGACAATAAAGAGGAGGAGGAGGAGGAGGAGGGGGGGGAAGAGGAGGAGGAGGAGGAGGAGGAGGAGGAAGAGGAGGAGGAGGAAGAGGAGGAGGAGGGGGAGGAGGAGGAGGAAGAGGAGGAGGAAGAGGAGGAGGAGGAGGAGGAGGAGGAGGGGGAGGAAGAGGAGGAGAAGGAAGAGGAGGAGGAGGAGGAGGAGGGAAAAATAGGAGGATGGCAATAATGATGGTGATTAGTTTGATAGATCAGGATAATTAGTGCTATCATTATCATTATCTTTATTATCATCCATATTACCATTATGAATCTTGTTACTGTTAACATTATTATTATCACGATCGGTATCAATATTGTCATTAATTATATCTATCAAACATCCTTATGATGGTGATGATGAGGTGGAGGAGGAGGAGGAGGAGGAGGAGGACGAGGGGGGGGGGAAGAGGAAGAGAACAAGGAGGAGGAGGAGGAAGAGGAAAAGGAGGAGGGTGATCAATATTATTATAATCATCACTAATACTCCTACTATCAGTATCATTCAATTAAGTAAACAAAAATCCTGAAAAAGAAAATGGATATTCATGAAAAAATGAAATAAAAAAAAAGGAATTATGACCACTGAAGAAAAAACACCTTCACCACCTCCTTTCCACCCTCTCACCTCCCTCACCACTCTCACCCCCCTCCCCACCCTCACCACCTTCCCCCCCTCTCACCCCTTCTCACCACCCTCACCACCCTCACCACCCTCCCCACCCTCACCACCCTCCCTACCTCCCCATCCTCCCCCCTCTCACCACCCTCCCCACCCTCCCCCCTCCCCACCCTCACCACCACCTCCCCACCTCCCAACCCCCCCACCTCTGTGAGCATATACGCATCTTGGACCCAAAGATTCGACCAATTAAGGGTGAGAAACTTCAGGTCTGGAGACAAAGGTACCCTAAAAAAAAAAGAAAAAAAAGCCTTGTGAAGCGGACGCAAGTGCTTCCCTTCGTGCAGTACCCTTTGTCTTGTTTTTTTTCTTCTTTGTTGTTTCAGGTTGATGGGAGGCACGAGGTATGGCATGTGCACTGGGGACAAAGGGGGGAATGTGTGCGTGTGTGTCTGTGTCTACGGTTGTGTCTGCGGTTGAGGCTGTCTTGGTATCTTTCTATGTGTGTGTGTGTGTTTTGTTTTGTTTTTCTGTGTCTGTCTCTGTCTCTCTATCTTTTTCTCTCTTTCTTTCTTTCTTTCTTACTCTCTTTCTCTCTTTTTCTCTCTCTTTCTCTCTCTTTCTCTCTCTTTATCTTTCTTTCTCTCTTTCTCTCTCTCTCTCTCTCTCTCTCTCTCTCTCTCTCTCTCTCTCTCTCTCTCTCTCTCTCTCTCTCTCTCTCTCTCTCTCTCTCCCTCTGTGTGTGTGTGTGTGTGTATGTGTGTGTGTGTGTGTGTGTGTGTGTGTGTGTTTGCGTGTGTGTGTGTGTGTGTGTGCGTGTGTGTGTGCGTGTGTGTATGTCTATGTGCACATAGGATCTGAAAGCAAATAAAGGTCACAG
>BOPN01000179.1:141232-143732 GCA_017312705.2 Penaeus japonicus
GAAAGAGAGAGAGAGAGAGAGAGAAAAGAAAGAGAAAGAGAGAGAAACAGACACAGAGACAGAGACAAAGAGACAAGGAGAGACAGACAAACAGACATACAAAGAATAAATAGAATAATACAAAATAGAGAGAGAAAGAGAGAGAGAGAGAAGCAGATGGGACTTATTTACCCCCAAACACCCCCACCAAACACCTCCCCACCCACACACACACACACCATCCTACACCCCCACCACACCCCCACCCACACCCACCATCCTACCCCCCACCATCCTACCCCCCCCCCCCCAACTGATCCAATTTCCCCTCCTCATTTTTCTTCCTTTAGCGAATTTGAGGCAGATTTCTATGACTGGGTAAGAAAACAAAACGAAAAGACACACAAACAAAAACAAAACAAAACGAAAAGACACACAAACAAAAACAAAACTTCTGATGGTGTTAGCGGAAGCGAAGGAGGAGTTCTAAGTGTGGTGCCACTTGCATTGTCGTGGTGTTGATGGTGTGGTGAGGAAAAGGGATGAAGAAGGATTGTGAAGTCAAAAAATAGAGGAGGATGGTGGATGTTGTTTTTGTTGTTCTTGTTCTTGTTTTTGTTATTTTCTTGTTCTTTTTTTGTTCTTGTTCTTTTTTGTTCTTGTTTCTTTCTGGTTTTTGTTCTTGTTCTTGTTCTTTCTGGTTCTTGTTCTTGTTCTTTTTTGTTCTTGTTCTTGTTCTTGTTCTTTTTTGTTCTTGTTCTTATTATTTTCCTTTCTTTCTTCTTGTTCTTATTCTTAATTTTGTTCTTGTTCTTGTTCCTAATCTTATTCTTGTTCTTGCTGAAGGTGCTGTTGTTAATGTCTTGTTAATCTATTTCTTCATTAAAATATCTTTTTTATTTTTGTTATATATATATGTATATATATATATATATATATATATATATATATATATATATATATATATACAACATACTGTTTAATTGTTTTTTGTTAATTTGTTTATCTTATAAGAGGCGATGGTGCAGTTATTGTAATCAGGTTGCGAGTAAGAACGCTACGTGTGATAGTGTTGTGGCTGTTATAGTGTTCTTGCGATGTGATAGTGAAAGAGAAAGAGATTGTCACTGTTCTGCCGTGGCGACCTGTCGTTTGTGTTATCCTCCAGACCTTGTGTTATTGTTATTGTTACTTTTATTGTTACTGTTACTATTCAAGCGTTTTCTTTATGTCTTCCGTTGGTTTGCTGGAAGCGAATTGAGGAGGAAAGGCAAGATGAAGATCTGAAGAGAAAAGGAAGAGAAGAAGAGGAAAGAAGAGGATGGGAAGAGAAGTTTGAGAAAATAAATGATGATGATGATGATGATTTTTAAGGGAAGATATATGATGAGAAGAATATGGGACAGAATTAAGGAATAAAGATAGTAAAAAAACGAGGAACAAATCAGAATCAAAATGAGATACGAAAATTGAGAAAAATAGGAAAAGCAAACGAATAAAAAAAAACAGAATCTCAGAAGACGAGGAGAAAAAAAGAAAAAAAAAGAAGTCAACGAAGAAAACAAGACAAAATAACAAAAGAATAGAAAAAAGAAGAAAAAATAAATAAACATATACTGCAATTCTCTTTCATTAACTCAACCAGAAGAACACAAACAACACGGGTAGCAACACATCTGCAACACAGTCGAGAGAGAATAAACGAAACTTTTTCAATCCTCTTACAGCAAGACCTTCACTGATAAGCAATGAGCAAGAGGCTTTTTCCTCCATGCCTTTAATGAGCAGAAGAAGGAGCTTGTGAGAACGGCGGTTCTACGTTGACTCATCTTGCAAGACGCTGGGGGAGGGGGAGGGGGAGGGAGGGGAGGTGGTGAGGGGGAAGGGGAGAAGGGAGAGAGAGGGGGAAGGGGAGGAGGACGGGAGGTGGTGAAAGGGAGGAGGAGGGGGAGGGGGAGGGGGAGGGAGAGGTGGAAGGGGAAGGCGGAAAGGAAGGGGAAGAGGAGGGAAGGGAAAAGTAGTAGGAGGGGTAGGGGGAAAGAGGAAGGGGGAGAAAGGGGAGGAAAACGATGGGGAGGGGGAGAAAGGGTAGAAGGAGAGAGGAAGAGGGGTACTTTGGTTGACCGGGAAGTGCGTTGGATTCCTCGGAGGTCAGAGCGAAAGGGGAAGGAGGGAAAGAAAGAAGAAGAAGAAGAGAGAGAGAGAGAGAGAAAGAGAGAAAGAGAGAGAGAAAGAGAGAAATATGTATAGAAAGAAAAGATATTCACAAAATCTATAGATATTCATCATGTTATAAACAAACAAGGAAGCGAGCGGGGAAATCCGATAAAGAATACCCTCACTGTTACAGCACCATTTTTGCAATTACATTTCCTTTCATCACAACTTCAATGCTAATAAACAAACTTTATATGGCTTGAAGTTATACGACATTACTGAAGCTCTTTTTTTCTCTCTTTTTTTTCTTTTTTGTCTTCAAAACCGGTTTATAAACTCATCAGTCTTATAATGAAACCATTTT
>BOPN01000179.1:148732-163732 GCA_017312705.2 Penaeus japonicus
CCATAGAAACTTCCCTGTATAGATTATCTTGCTGTCTCTCTTATTCACTCCTTCTTGCTCTGTCTATTCATATATTATTCTCTCTCTGTATGTATATATATATATATATATATATATATATATATATATATATATATATATATATATATATCTGTGTGTGTGTGTGCGGATGTATGTATGCGTATCTACGTATACATTCACCATCACTCATATCCCTTCTCATCAACTTGAATCCGAGTTTCATTCCCATATCCTTTCATACAATTCCGCCGCCCATATTACGAAAGCGAATTCCCTTCTGTCCTCTCGCCTCTTCGCCAGACAATGTGTCGACGGCGAATGCATACCTGGCTTTAATACTGAGCTCATCATTAAGACACACACGGACAGACAGACACGTGGCTTTTTAGACTCTGAGATGCTCATGTGGGATTTTTTTTGTTGTTGTTTTAATTTTGGTAGAACTGAGAGATTATATATGGTGGTTGATGATGGTGATGGTGGTGGTGGTGGTGGTGGTTTTGGTGGTGGTGGTGGTGGTGATAATGATGGTGATGATGAGGGAGAGGGGAGGGGAAAGATTATATTAATGTAAGGATGATGATGACGGAGAAGATGGTTATATTGTTAATGATAATGATAATAATGCTAATGGTAATGATGGTAATGATAAAAACATGATGATGATTTATTTTATTATAGTTATAGGAGTAAAGAAACTGTAACGACAACAATGATGATGATGATAACAACAATAATAATGTTAAAAGTGATAATGATAACGCAAATAATAATAGATAATCATAACAATAATGATAAGCTTCGCAGTAATAACGATGATAATAATAATGATAATAATGATAATAACAATAACGATCATAATAACAATAACAATAATAACATCAACAGCCAAAAAACAACAAAAAACAACAACAATTTAGTAATAGCAATATTAGTATTAGGCCTAGTAGCAACACCAATAGCCGTAGGATAGTAATAACAATAATAACACGCCCCCCCCCCCTCCCCCCCTTCGTACTTTTTCCTGTATCTCACGTCATTAACTAAATTGCCCTATAGTACACAGCTGGCTCCTGTAGCATGCCGGGACTTGTTCTCTGCATCTCTCATCTCTGGAGAAATCTGCATCTCGGATCCTGTCTCTGTAAGCGAGTGGAATAAATATTTATGTATGTAAATTCCTATGTATGTTTGCTTTGTTTGTATTTGTCTCTACGTTTGATATTCGGGTTTGTTGATGCATATGTTTGTGAACTTGTATGCTTGTATTCTTTGGATTTTTTCTTGTTTGTTTGTTTGTTTGTATTGTGTGTTCATTTTAGTTAGAGCTGTCTGTCTCTCCCTCTCTCTCTCTCTCTATCTATCTATCTATCTATCTATCTATCTATCTATCTATCTATCTATCTCTATCTATCTATCTATCTATCTATTTATCTCTCTCTCTCTCTCTCTATCTATCTATCTATCTATCTATCTATCTATCTATCTACCTCTATCTATCTATCTCTATCTATCTATCTCTCAATCTCTCTCTCTCTCTCTCTCTCTCTCTCTCTCTCTCTCTCTCTCTCTCTCTCTCTCTCTCTCTCTCTCTCTCTCTCTCTCTCTCTCTCTCTCTCTCTCTCTCTCTAATTCCCACATACATACACAACACACGCATTTTCGCTCTATACCTCACAAAAGAATAAATATACTTGAGTAAAAGCTTTTGTGTTTCCTCGAGGAGAGAGGAGGTGGCTTGGCTGATGGGTGGCTCTTTTTTTCTCTCTTTTTTTTCTCTCTTTTTTTTTTTTTTTTTGCGGCTGAATTGGGATGTGTTCACGGCCGGAACTTGAATTGTGAGTCATGTGAGTGTGTGTAATATGCATACGAGTATATATGCGTGTATGTATGTGTGTGAGAGAGAGAGGGGGGGGGGGGGAGAGAGAGGGGGAGAGAGGGAGAGAGGGAGAGAGAGAGAGAGAGAGAGAGAGAGAGAGAGAGAGAGAGAGAGAGAGAGAGAGAGAGAGAGAGAGAGAGAGAGAGAGAGAGAGAGAGAGAGAGAGAGAGAGAGAGAGAGAGAGAGAGAGAGAGAGAGAGAGAGAGAGAGAGAGAGAGAGAGAGAGAGAGAGAGAGAGAGAGAGAGACAGAGACAGAGAGAGAGAGAGAGAGAGAGAGAGAGAGAGAGAGAGAGAGAGAGAGAGAGAGAGAGAGAGAGAGAGAGAGATTGAGAAATAGAGAGAGAGAGATGGAGACTGAGAAATAGAGAGAGAGAGAGAGAGAGAGAGAGAGAGAGAGAGAGAGAGAGAGAGAGAGAGAGAGAGAGAGAGAGAGAGAGAGAGAGAGAGAGAGAGAGAGAGAGAGAGAGAGAGAGAGAGAGAGAGAGAGAGAGAGAGAGAGAGAGAGAGAGAGAGAGAGAGAGAGAGAGAGAGAGAGAGAGAGAGAGAGAGAGAGAGAGATAGAGAGAGAGAGAGAGAGAGAGAGAGAGAGAGAGAGAGAGAGAGAGAGAGAGAGAGAGAGAGAGAGAGAGAGAGAGACAGAGACAGAGACAGAGACAGAGAGAGAGAGAGAGACCCTCCCTCCCTCCTTCCTATTTTTAAGAATATCTCCGCTTCTGTTTATGCTATTTTGACTTATGAAAGGCAAAAAAAAAAAAAAAAAAAAAAAAAAAAAACTCTCTTGACAAAGCAATTTTATCCTCATTCCAATGTTATAAAATTCTAAATTGATATTCGTACTTTACTTCAAAAACTGATTAAAGGATGATAAGAAATGAATGGAAAGTATGATCCTTTTTTACACATACGGCAGCAGGTGAGTGTGCAATGAGGAAATTCATTCGTGTAAACAAAACGATTTTACGATCAGCGAAGATTTTCGTGTGTACTTCTTCTTTTCTTTCTTTTTTTTCTCTCCCTTTCTTTGTTCATTGTTTTGTTGGTTATTTATTTCATATATAAATAAACATACTTATATACACATATACGTATACATACACACTGATACACCAACAAACGTAAACACGCGCACACTTGCAAAACATACACACACAAATATAGATATGCACACGCGCACACACACACAGACACACACACACACACACTCTAACACACGCACAAACAAACACAAGGACACACACACGCTTAAAAACATGCCCAAACACACACACACACATACATACATATACAAGATAGAAAGATGAAGATAGCGAGTATATATAAAAACCTCCAAGACCTCTCCCATCCTTAACCTCATCATTCCCATTCCCCTTCCCATTCTCATTCCCACATTAACCATCTCTATTCTCGTTCCCATTACTAACGCCATTATCATTCCTGTCCCTACTCTCATTCCCGCCTCCATCCTATTCTCCTTCCCATTCCCATCTCCAGTTCCGCCTATCTACCCCATTACCATTCCCACTTCAAATCCCCATTCCCCTTCCCATCTCCAACCCCAGAACCTCATTCCAATCTCCACCCCTTACCCCCCCCCCCAACGTATTCCCATTCCCATCCTCAACCCCCCCAACCCTATTCCCACCTCCATCCCCTACTCCCTACCTATCCCCATTCCCATCCTCAACCCCCCCCAACCTATTCCCATCTCCATCCCCTACTCCCTACCTATTCCCATCGCCAACCCCATTCCCTACTCCCTATCTATTCCCCTTCCCATCCTTAACCCCATTCCAAGTCCCATTCCCATTCCGGAAAAAAAACGTAAGTGAAGTAAGTGCCATTACACCAGGTTCAGCTTTAATCCTGTTCTCCGCCTTTCCCTGCGTTGATGGATGATGCCCTCCTTGGCTTGCCGGGGGGAAGGGGGGAGGGGGGAGGGGATGAGGGAAGGGGGAAAGGGGAGGGAGGTGGGGATGAGGGAAGGGGGGGGGATGAGGGAAGGGGGAAGGGGGGAGGGGATGAGGGGGAAGTGGGGAGGGGGAAGGGGGAAGGGGGAGAGGATGAGGGAAGGGGGAAGGGGTGGGGGGAGGGAAGGGGGAGGAAGGGGGAAAGGGGGAGGGGATGGGGGAAGGGGGGAGGGTATGAGGGACGAGGGAAGGGGAGAGGAGATGAGGGATGGGGGATGGGATGGGGGTAGGGAAAGGAGGATGGGATGGGGAAAGGGGGAAGTGAAAAGGGGTGGGGGAAGGGGATGGGGGATGGGGGATGAGGGAAGAGGGGAGGGGATGAGGGAAGGGAGAAGGGGGGATGGAGAAGTGGGGGTGAGGGAAGGAGGTGGGGGTAGGGAAAGAGGGTGGAGGAGGGGAGGGGAAAGGGAGAGGGGACGGTAGAAGAGGAAAGGAAATTGGGAGGGGAAGGGAAGGGGAAAGGAAGGGATAAGGAAAACGAGAGGGGATGATTGTAGGGGAAATGGAGGTGGGTGAAAGGGAGAAGGGGGAAAAGGGAAAGAGGGTGGTAGAAGGGGTAAGGCAATTGAGAGGCGAAGGGTAGAAGGAAGAGGGGAGGGAAAAAAAGAAAAGGGGACAGGACAAAGGTAAGGAAGGGGGATAAAAAGGGGGAGTGTGTGTGAAGGGATTGAAAAGGGTGAGGGAAAGTAGGACGGCAGGGAGGGGGGGGGTATGAGGAAGAACGGTGAGAGGGGCCGAGGGGAAAAAGGGTGGGGGGGAGTGTTGAAGGGAAGATAGGAAAATAGGAGGAGTAGGAAACAGAGGGGATTAAAGGAGGGGAAGAGAGGGGAGTGATGAGGGTTAAGAAGGAATCGGAGGAAGGAAAGGGGCACAGGAGAAAGCGAGATCGACAAGGGGGGAAGAGGAGGGAGCGAGGCGGCGAGAAGTGAGGTCAACAGAGGGGTGACGGGAGAGAAGCGAGGTCGACAAGGGAGCGAGGGGAGAGGAGCGAGGTCGACAAGGGAGTGAGGGGAGAGAAACGAGGTCGACAAGGGAGCGAGGGGAGAGGAGCGAGGTCGACAAGGGAGTGAGGGGAGAGAAACGAGGTCGACAAGGGAACAAGGGGAGAGAAGCGAGGTCGACAAGGGAGCGAGGGGAGAGAAACGAGGTCGACAAGGGAACAAGGGGAGAGAAGCGAGGTCGACAAGGGAGCGAGGGGAGAGGAGCGAGGTCGACAAGGGAGTGAGGGGAGAGAAACGAGGTCGACAAGGGAGAAAGGAGAGAGAAGCGAGATCGACAAGGGAGCGAGGGGAATGAAGCGAGGTCGACAAGGGAGCGAGGGGGAAGCAGGTCGACAAGGGCGAGGGGAAGGCGAGGTCGACAAAGGGGAGCGGGGAGAGAAGCGGGTCGACAAGGAGCGAGGGAGAGAAGCGAGGTCGACAAGGAGCGAGGAAGAAGCGAGGTCGACAAGGAGTGAGGGAGAGGAGCGAGGTCGACAAGGGAGTGAGGGGAGAGAAACGAGGTCGACAAGGGAGCGAGGGGAGAGGAGCGAGGTCGACAAGGGCGGGGAAGAAGCAAAGTCGACAAAGGGAGCGAGGGGAGAGAAGCGAGGTCGACAAGGGAGCGAGGGGAGAGAAGCGAGGTCGACAAGGGAGCGAGGGGAGAGAAGCGAGGTCGACAAGGGAGCGAGGGGAGAGAAGCGAGGTCGACAAGGGAGCGAGGGGAGAGGAGCGAGGTCGACAAGGGAGCGAGGGAAAGCGAGGTCGACAAGGGGAGAAAGGAGGCGAAGCGAGGTCGACAAGGGAGCGAGTGGAAGGCGAGGTCGACAAGGGAGCGAGGGAGAGAAGCGAGGTCGACAGAGGGAGAAAGGAGAGAAGCGAGGTCGACAAGGGAGCGAGGGGAGAGGAGCGAGGTCGATAAAGGAGGCGAGGAAGAGAAGCGAGGTCGACAAGGGAGCGGGGAAAGCGAGGTCGACAAGGGAGCGAGGGGAGAGAAGCGAGGTCGACAAGGGAGCGAGGTCGACAAGGGGGAGCAAGGGGAAAGAAGCGAGGTCGACAAGGGAGAAAGGAGAGAGAAGCGAGGTCGACAAGGGAGCGAAAGGAGAGAGAAGCGAGGTCGACAAGGGAGCGAGGGGAGAGAAGCGAGGTCGACAAGGGAGCGAGGGGAGAGAAGCGAGGTCGACAAGGGAGCGAGGGGAGAGAAGCGAGGTCGACAAGGGAGCGAGGGGAGAGAAGCGAGGTCGACAAGGGAGCGAAAGGAGAGAGAAGCGAGGTCGACAAGGGAGCGAAAGGAGAGAGAAGCGAGGTCGACAAGGGAGCGAGGGGAGAGAAGCGAGGTCGACAAGGGAGAAAGGAGTGAGAAGCGAGGTCGACAAGGGAGCGAAGGAAGCGGAGTCGACAAGGGAGCGAGGAGAGGAGCGAGGTCGACAAGGGAGCAGGGAGAGAAGCGAGGTCGACATGGGAGCAAGGGAGAGAAGGCGGGTCGACAAGGGCGAGAGGAGAGGAGCGAGGTCGACAAGGGAGCGGGGGAAGAAGCGAGGTCGACAAGAGAGCGAGGGAAGAAGCGAGGTCGACAAGGGCGAGGAGAGAAGCGAGGTCGACGGAGCGAGGAGGAAGAAGCTAGGTCGACAAGGGAGCGAAAGGAGAGAAGCGAGGTCGACAAGGGAGCGAGGTCGACAAAGGAGCAGGGGAAGAAGCGAAGGTCGACAAGGGAGCGAGGGAAAGCGAGGTCGACAAGGGAGCGGAGGAGAGAAGCGAGGTCGACAAGGGAGCGGGGGAGAGAAGCAAGGTCGACAAGGGAGCGGGGGAGAGAAGCGAGGTCGACAATGGAGCGAGGGAGAGAAGCGAGGTCGACAAGGGAGCGAGGGGAGAGAAGCGAGGTCGACAAGGGAGCGAAAGGAGAGAGAAGCGAGGTCGACAAGGGAGCGAGAGGAGAGAGAAGCGAGGTCGACAAGGGAGCGAGGGGAGAGAAGCGAGGTCGACAAAGGGAGCGAGGAGAGAAGCGAGGTCGACAAGGGAGCGGGGGAGAGAAGCGAGGTCGACAAGGGAGCGGAAGGGAGAGAAGCGAGGTCGACAAGGGAGCGAGAGAGGAGGAGCGAGGTCGACAAGGGAGGAGCGAGGGAGAGAAGCGAGGTCGACAAGGGAGCGAGGGAAAGAAAGCAGGTCGACAAGGGAGCGAGAGGAAGAAGCGAGGTCGACAAGGGAGCGGGGAGGAAGCAGGAGTCGACAAGGGAGCGAAAGGAGAGAGAAGCGAGGTCGACAAGGGAGCGAAAGGAGAGAGAAGCGAGGTCGACAAGGGAGCGAAAGGAGAGAGAAGCGAGGTCGACAAGGGAGCGAAAGGAGAGAGAAGCGAGGTCGACAAGGGAGCGAGGGGAGAGAAGCGAGGTCGACAAGGGAGCGAGGGGAGAGAAGCGAGGTCGACAAGGGAGCGAGGTCGACAAGGGAGCGAGAGAGAGAGACGAGGTCGATAAGGGAGCGAGGGGAGAGAAGCGAGGTCGACAAGGGAGCGAAAGGAGAGAGAAGCGAGGTCGACAAGGGAGCGAGGGGAGAGAAGCGAGGTCGACAAGGGAGCGAGGGGAGAGAAGCGAGGTCGACAAGGGAGCGAGGGGAGAGAAGCGAGGTCGACAAGGGAGCGAGGGGAGAGGAGCGAGGTCGACAAGGGAGCGAGGGGAGAGAAGCGAGGTCGACAAGGGAGCAAGGGGAGAGAAGCGAGGTCGACAAGGGAGCGAGGGAGAGAAGCGGGGTCGACAAGGGAGCGAAGGAGGAAGCGGGTCGACAAGGGGGCGAGGGAGAGAAGCGAGGTCGACAAGGGCAGGTCGACAAGGGAGCGAGGGGAGGGAAGCGAGGTCGACAAGGGAGCAAGGGGAGAGAAGCGAGGTCGACAAGGGGAGCGAGGGAGAGAAGCGAGGTCGACAAGGGAGCGAGGGGAGAGAAGCGAGGTCGACAAGGGAGCGAGGGGAGAGAAGCGAGGTCGACAAGGGAGCGAGGTCGACAAGGGAGCGAGAGAGAGAGGCGAGGTCGATAAGGGAGCGAGTGGAGGGAAGCGAGGTCGACAAGGGAGCGAAAGGAGAGAGAAGCGAGGTCGACAAGGGAGCGAGGTCGACAAGGGGAGCGGGGGAGAGAAGCGAGGTCGACAAGAGGCAAGGGAAAGCGAGGTCGACAAGGGAGTGAGGTCGACAAGGAAGCGAGGGGAGAGAAGCGAGGTCGACAAGGGGGCGAGGGAAGAAGCGAGGTCGACAAGGGCGGGTCGACAAGGGAGCGAGAGAGAGGCGAGGTCGATAAGGGAGCGAGTGGAGGGAAGCGAGGTCGACAAGGGAGCGAAGGAGGAAAGCGAGGTCGGCAAAGGAGCAAAGTCTGACAAGGGAGCGGGGAAGAAAGCGAGGTCGACAAGGGAGCGAGGGAGAGAAGCGAGGTCGACAAGGGCGGGGTCGACAAGGGGCGAAGGGGGAGAGAAGCGAGGTCGACAAGGGGCGAGGGGGAGAGAAGCGGGGTCGACAAGGGAGCAGGTCGACAAGGCGAAGAGAGAAGGCGAGTCGATAAGGGAGCGAGTGGAGGGAAGCGAGGTCGACAAGGGAGCGAAAGGAGAGAGAAGCGAGGTCGACAAAGGGGTAGAGGTCGACAAGGGAGCGAGGAGAGAAGCGAGTCGACAAGGAACGGGAAAGCGAGGTCGACAAGGGAGTGAGGTCGACAAGGAAGCGAGGGGGAGAGAAGCGAGGTCGACGAGGCGAGGGGAGAAGCGAGGTCGACAAGGGAGCGAGGTCGACAAGGGAGCGAGAGAGAGAAGGCGAGGGTCGATAAGGCGAGTGGAGGAAGCGAGGTCGACAAGGGAGCGAAAGGAGAGAGAAGCGAGGTCGACAAGGGAGCGAGGTCGACAAGGGAGCGAAGGGAAGAAGCGAGGTCGACAAGGGAGGCGAGGGAGAAGCCCAAGGTCGACAAGGGAGCGAGGTCGACAAGGGAGCGAGGGGAGAGAAGCGAGGTCGACAAGGGAGCGAGGGGAGAGAAGCGAGGGCGACAAGGGAGCGAGGTCGACAAGGGAGCGAGGGGAGAGAAGCGAGGTCGACAAAGGGGCGAAGGGGAGAGAAGCGAGGTCGACAAGGGCGAGGTCGACAAGGAACGAGAGAGAGAGACGAGGTCGATAAGGGCGAGTGGAGGAAGCGAGATCAGCAAGGGCGAAAGGAGAAAGCGAGGTCGACAAAGGGAGCGAGGTCGACAAGGGAGCGAGGAGAGAAGCGAGGTCGACAAGGAGCAAGGAGAGAAGCGGAGTCGACAAGGGCCCGAGGTCGACAGGGAGCCCGAGAGAGAGAGACGAGGTCGATAAGGGAGCGAGTGGAGGGAAGCGAGGTCGACAAGGGAGCGAGGGGAGAGAAGCGAGGTCGACAAGGGAGCGAGGGAAGAAAGCAGGGTGGAAAAAGCAAGGAGCGAGGAGAGAAGCGAGGTCGACAAGGGCGAAAGGAAAGCGAGGTCGACAAGGGCGAAGGGAGAGAAACCGAGGTCGACAAGGGGCGAGGAGGAAGAAGCGAGGTCGACAAGGGCGAAAGGAGGAAAGCGGTCGACAAGGGGCGAAAGGAGAGAGAAGCGAGGTCGATAAGGGAGCGAGGAAGAGAAGCGAGTCGACAAGGGAGCGAAAAAGGAGAAGAAGCGAGGTCGACAAGGGAGCCGAAAGGAGGAAAGCGAGGTCGATAAGGAGCGAGGTCGACAAGGGAGCGAGAGAGACAGGTCGATAAGGGAGCGAGGGAAGAGAAGCGAGGTCGACAAGGGAGCGAGGGGAGAGAGAGCGAGGTCGACAAGGGAGCAGAAAGGAGAGGAGAGAAGCGAGGTCGACAAGGGGCGAAAGGAGAGAAAGCGAAGATCGACAAGGGGCAGAGAGAAGAAGCGAGGTCGACAATGGAGCGAGGGGAGGAAGCGAGGTCGATGAGGCGAGAGAAAGCGAGGTCGACAAGGGCAGGAAAGCTTGAGGTCGACAATGGAGCGAGGAGAGAAGCTTGAGTCGACAAGGAGCGAAGGAGAGAAGAAGCGAAGTCGACAATGGAGCGGGGAGGAAGCGAGGTCGACAATGGAGCGAGGGGAGGGAAGCGAGGTCAACAAGGGAGCGAAAAGGAGAGAGAAGCGAGTCGACAAAGGGGCGAGGTCGACAAGGGAGCGAGAGAGAGAGACGAGGTCGATAAGGGAGCGAGGGAAGAAGCGAGGTCGACAAGGGAGCGAGGGAGAGAAGCGAGGTCGACAAGGGCGGTATGACAAGGGAGCGAGAGAGAGAGACGAGGTCGATAGGGGCGAGGAAGAGAAGCGAGGTCGACAAGGAGCGAGGGAGAGGAGCGGGGTCGACAAGGGCGAGGAGAGAAGCGGGGTCGACAAGGGAGCAAGGAGAGAAGCGGGGTCGACAAGGGGAGCGAGGGGAGAGAAGCGAGGTCGACAAGGGAGCGAGGAAAGCGAGGTCGACAAAGGAGCAAGGGGAGGAAAGCCGAGGTCGACAAGGCTGAGGTCGACCGAGGAGCGAGGGAAGAAGCGAGTCGACAAGGAGCGAGGTCGATAAGGGAGCGAGGTCGACAAGGGAGCGAAAGGAGAGAGAAGCGAGGTCGACAAGGGAGCAGGGAGAGATGCGAGGTCGACAAGGGGCGAGGGGAAGAAGCGAGGTCGACAGGGGAGAAAGGGAGAGAGAAGCGAGGTCGACAAGGGCGAGGAGAGAAGCGAAAAGGGTCGACCAGGGAGCAGGAGAGAAACCACAAGGTCGGCAAGGGAGCGAAGGAGAAGCGAGGTCGACAAGGGAGCAGGGAGGAAGCGAGGTCGACAAGGGAGCGAGAGAAGCGGGTCCGACAAGAGGCGGAGAGGAAGCGAGGTCGACAAGGGAGCGAGAGGAGAGAAGCGAGGTCGACAAGGGAGCGAGGGAAGAGAAGCGAGGTCGACAAGGAGGCGAGGTCGACAAGGGAGCGAGGGGAGAAGCGAGGTCGGCAAGGGAGCGAGGGGAGAGGAGCGAGGTCGACAAGGGAGCGAAAGGAGAGAAGCGAGGTCGACAAGGGAGCGAGGTCGACGGGGAGCGAGGAGAGAGAAGCGAGGTCGACAAGGGAGAAAGGAGAGAGAAGCGAGGTCGACAAGGGAGCGAGAGGAGAGAGAAGCGAGGTCGACAAGGGGCGAGAGAGAGAGAGGCGAGTTGACAAAGGGAGCGAAGGAGAAAGCGAGGTCGACAAGGAGAAAGGAGAGAAGAAGCGAGGTCAACAAGGAGCGAGGGGGGGAGAGAAGCGAGGTCGACAAGGGAGCAGGGAGAGAGAAGCGAGGTCGACAAGGGAGCAAGGGAGAGAAAGCGAGGTCGACAAGGGAGCGAGGGAGAGCGAGGTCGACAAGGAGCAGGGGAAGAAGCAGAAGCCGACAAGGGAGCGAGAGGAGAGAAGCGAGGTCGACAAGGGAGCGAGGGAAGAGAAGCGAGGTCGACAAGGGGGAGCGAGGAGGAAGCGAGGTCGACAAAGGGCGGGGGAGAGAAGCGAGGTCGACAAGGGGGCGAGGAGAGAAGCGAGGTCGACAGAGGAGCGAGGGGAGAGAAGCGAGGTCGACAAGGGGGCGAGGAGAGAAGCGAGGTCGACAGGGAGCGAGGTCGACAGGGAGCGGGGAGAGAAGCGAGGTCGACAAGGGAGCGAGGGGAGAGAAGCGAGGTCGACAAGGGAGCGAGGTCGACAAGGGAGCGAGGGGAGAGAAGCGAGGTCGACAAGGGAGCGAGGGGAGAGAAGCGAGGTCGACAAGGGAGCGAGGGGAGAGAAGCGAGGTCGACAAGGGAGCGAGGGGAGAGAAGCGAGGTCGACAAGGGAGCGAGGGGAGAGAAGCGGGGTCGTAAAGGGAGCGAGGGGAAGAAGCCCAGGAGTCGACAAGGGGCAGGTCGACAAGGGGCGAGGAGAGGAGCGAGGTCGACAAGGGAGCGAGGGGAGAGAAGCGAGGTCGACAAGGGAGCAGATGTCGACAAGGGAGCGAGGGAGAGAAGCGGGAGTCGACAAGGGCGAGGTCGACAAGGGAGCGAAGGGGGAGAGGAGCGAGTCGTGAGGCGAGGAGAGAAGCGAGGTCGACAAGAAGGGAGCGGGGAGAGAAGCGGTCGGCAAGGGCGGGGAGGAAAGCCTTGTCAAACAAAGAGCGAGGAGAAGGCGGGAGGTCGACAAGGGAGCGAGGGGAAGCGGGGTCGTGGGGAGCAGGTCGACAAGGGAGCGAGGGGAGAGAAGCGAGGTCGACAAGGGAGCGAGGTCGACAAGGGAGCGAGGTCGACAAGGGAGCAGGGAGGGAGCGGGGTCGACAAGAGGAGCGAAGGAAAGCGAGGTCGACAAGGGAGAAAGGAGAGAGAAGCGAGGTCGACAAGGGAGCGAGAGGAGAGAGAAGCGAGGTCGACAAGGGAGAAAGGAGAGAGAAGCGAGGTCGACAAGGGAGCGAGGAGAGAGAAGCGAGGTCGACAAGGGAGCGAGGGGAGAGGAGCGAGGTCGTCAAGAAGGGGAAATCTTGTGGACACTGGCGATTCCTCCGCGCTGGGAATGGGAGGGCGAGCTGGGAGATTCAAATGATAAATGGGTTGAGATTAGCGAAGGTGGGAATCAGCAGAAGCAGTAGGGGGGAAGGGGAAACAGAAAAAAAGGGAGAGAAAATGACAAAGAGAAAGTGTGTGTGTGAGGAGAGAGAGAGAGAGAGAGAGAGAGAGAGAGTGGGAAAGAGAAAGAGAGAGAGAGAGAGAGAGAGAGAGAGAGAGAAAGAGAGAGAGAGAGAGAGAGAGAGAGAGAGAGAGAGAGAGAGAGAGAGAGAGAGAGAGAGAGAGAGAGAGAGAGAGAGAGAGGGAAAGAGAAAGAGAAAGAGAGAGAGAGAGAGAGTGAGAGAGAGAGAGAGAGAGAGTGTGTGTCCCCCTCTGAAAAGAGGAAGGTAAACAGATAGATAGAGCAAGAGACAGAAAGAAAGAGAAAGAGAGAAAAAAAGACAAACAGTCAGACAAAGAGACAAAAATAGACAAGAAAAACGCAAGACTAAATTGTCATAAATACACGGATCCCCCTCCCTCCCCTCACCCCCACCCGGTGACATACAAAAAAGACAAATAATAAAAATATATAAATATATAACATAATGAAAATATAAAAAAAGCTTACTCACAAAGTCGCAAACTCAGCTAAGCCTTTCTCCGCCTGTTTTTTTTTTTTTTTTTTTTTTTTTTTTTTTTTTTTTTTTTTTTTTTTTTTTTTTTTTTTTACCTCTTATTATTCTTATCCACAAATCACATTCCCGACAAGATTTCAGCTCCAACAATGGGCGCCTTTTGTTCGTAAGATGGTCAGGCAGTGGCAAGCTGTTCTCTAATATGCAAGGAAATGTATATATATGCAATTTTTTTATCATGCATTTTATCTCTTTACCTCTTTTTTTATCTTTTAATCGTATATTGCATCTCTCTTTGATTTTTATTTTATCACACAATGGAGTGTTGCAACACTAATTCTCAAGTTATGGTGTGTGTGTGTTTGTTTTTTTATGTTTTATGTTTGCGTGATTTGTTTTTCTTGTGTTTCTTCTCGTCTTCCAGACTGCTCGTATTTTCTTGTTTGTCTCTCTGTAATTCGTTCTCCCTTCCTTACTTCTTGTTGTTGTTTTTTTTTCTATCCTTTTTGCTCTCCTTTCTTTCTTTCTTTCCTCCTACTCCATCCTTCCTTTCTTTTTTCTTTTCCCTTCCTGCCTCTTTCTCTCTCTCTCTCTCTATTCCTCTTTACTTCCTTCCCTCCCTCCCTTCCTCCTTCTCACTCTCTTCCCTTCCTTTCCTCCCCCTCCCCCTCTTCTATCTTCTTCCTTTCCTCTCTCCCTCTCAGTCCTCCCTCCCTCCACAGACTCCATCATTCCCTCTCCTCCCTTCTCTTCCAACCTCCCCTTCCTTCCCTCCCGCCTTTCCCTCTCACCCTCCCCTCCCTTCTCACCCTCCCCTCCCTTCCCTCCCACCCTACCCACCCTTCCTTCCCCCTCCGCCTTTCACTCACCCTCCCACCCTCCATCCCTTCCCACCCCTCCCTCCCACCCTTCCCTCCCTCCCTCCCCGCCCTTCCCTCCCACCATCCCCTCCAACCCTCTCCCTCCCACCCATCCCCTCCCTTCCCACCCTCCCCTCCCTTCCTTCCCCCTCCGCCCTTCCCACCCTCCCCTCCCTTCCCTCCCAACCATTCCCTCCCTTCTCACCCTCCCCTCCCTTCCCTCCCACCCTTCCCACCCTCCCCTCCCTTCTCACCCTCCCCTCCCTTCCCTTCCACCCTTCCCACCCTCCCCTCCCTTCTCACCCTCCCCTCCCTTCCCTCCCACCCCTCTCTTCCCTCCCACCCATCCCCTCCCTTCCTTCCCCCTCCCTCTCCACCATCCCCTCCCACCCTTCCCTCCCACCCTCCCCTCCCTTTCTCTCTTTTCCCGAGCACAGGGAGGTTCTCGCCGCGGGCTATCATTCACTGGACGCCGCCGCTCTAAAGGGAAGTTGCCGAGCCGTCACAGTGATGGGGTGAGAGGGGGAGGAGGGGTGAGAGGGGGAGAGGCGTGAAGGGGAGGAGGAGGAGGGGTGAGAGGGGGAGAGGCGTGAAGGGGAGGGGGAGAGGCGTGAAGGGGAGGAGGGGTGAGAGGGGGAGGAGGGATGAGAGGCGTGAGAGGAGGAGGAGGAGGGGTGAGAGGGAGAGGAGGGGTGAGAGGAGGAGGAGGAGGGGTGAGAGGGGGAGGAAGGGTGAGAGGGGGAGAGGCGTGAGAGGAGGAGGAGGAGGGGTGAGAGGGTAAGAGGAGGAGGAGGTGGGGTGAGAAAGGGAGAGGCGTGAAGGGGTAGGAGGAAAGTGGGGTTAAGGGGGGGATGGGGAAGAGGGGAGGGGTATGTGTGTGTGAGAGAGTGAGACGGCGTGAGATGGGATTAAAGGGGTAAGGGGTGGGGTGTGTTAGGGGGAAAGGGTGTGAGAAGGAAAAGGGATGGGGGTGAGGGGGTAGAGGGTGAGAAGAGAATAGGGTAAGAGGGAGGGGGAAAAGGAGAGGGAGTGAGAGAAGAAGGAAGGGATACAGGAGGAAGAAGGGGAGGGAAGGTGAGGAAGGGGGAGACAAGGAGACGTAAAGAGGGGGGAGGGAAAGGAAGGGAATGGGAGTGTAGGGAGTGCAAAGAGAGTTAAAAAAAATATATAAAAAAAGTGAGAGGTG
>BOPN01000179.1:191232-193732 GCA_017312705.2 Penaeus japonicus
GAGCCGAACGTAGAAGTGCTGTGATTTTGAGATCCTGAAATGTAGTCGAATGTCGGATGTCGATTGAGAAAGAGAGAGAGAGAGAGAGAGAGAGAGAGAGAGAGAGAGAGAGAGAGAGAGAGAGAGAGGAAGATAGAAGTGGTTTAAGAGTTTATAAGAGGAAGATGGGGTTAGATATGAGGGCGTGAGAAAATGGCGAAAATAGGAGAGAGAAAAAAAGAGAGAATAAACCAGGGGTGTTTGAAAATGAGAGAGAAAGAGTATAGAAAAGAAGGATTGGTATGAGAGAAGCTTAAACTTTTATTATTATTACTGTTTTTTATCATCATTACTATTATCATAATTATTCTTAATAGTAGTTGTAGTAGAAGTAGTAGTAGCAGTAGTATCATTATCATTATTATCATTATTTCTATCAGTAGTAGAGTAGTAACGGTAATGATGATATATATATATAGCAATGCAGTGGTGCAACTAAGCTTGATTCTCTTATGCACCATTTCGACTTAAATTTTGATATTCAGACAAGGCAGATTAACTTAACGATAAATACAAGAGAAAAACGTCAATGGTTAAAACACATTAAACGAAATATAAATATAAATATATATATATATATATATATATATATATATATATATATATATATATATATATATATATATATATATATATATATATATATATATATATATATATATATATATATATATATATATATATATATATATATATAAGAAAACAATAAAACAACAAAGTAGGTCCAGGAAAATATATTTTGAAAAAATAAAAAAGTAACACAGCATCTACCTTGAAATAATTAATTCCTTGTTAATTCCTGTCGGCCAAAATATACCCTTTGCTTAACTTTGAAAGAGGTTCGATGGACTTTACAATTGCAAAAAGGGAATGGACGATTCCAAAGTCTCAAAAAACACCAAGTTCTTTCTCTGCTTTCGTAAAATTTTCATTTTTTTTCACGAAGACAAACGCGGGTTAAAAACAAACATGGCGGTCGCTTGGATTCTGTGGTTCTTCATCAGTTTGTTTTGACTTTTCGTGTTTATTTATTAATGAATTATTTTGGTAGTTGTAATGATTCGGTCTTTTTTTCCAGTGTAAAAAGGGGTACATATGAAAGAAAACAAAAACTCAAAACCTCTGATTTAAAACCACAAAAGGAAACATATAGAAACACAAAAACAAACAAAAAACCATATGGACGATAAAGAAACATTAGAATAAAAGCAACTTAAATAGATAAAAGTTAAATAAAACACCAAACTAAATAAACATAAGACATAATATTTGACTTGATTTGTCCTGCTTAGGAAGGTCTCAAAAATATGGAAGGGGTAACGTATATAAAACATTTGGTACGATGATAATGATTATTATTATTATCGTTGCTGTTGTTGTTATCTCGCTAGTAGTAAAAGCAGTATCGTTGGCATTATTATTGTTATTATCATTATCGCTGTCCTTATCGTGAATAGTTATAATAGTTGTATCATAAAGTAGCTTCAATGGCAATTATTATATTCCTTGTTATTATCATCATTGTTATTATTATAATCATCACTATTATTATAGGCACTATCATTATCACTATTATTCTCATTGACATCATTATCATTATCACTATTATTGTTATTGACATCATTATCATTATCGTTTTCATTATCATTTTCATTATCATCATGGTTATCATCATCACTATCATTCCTGTCATCATCATTACTGCCATGTGAATGATTGAAATGCAAATGTAATAACAATAAACAAAAACAAAAAAGTTCAAGCTCATTCATAGAAAAAATAAAGACAAGAAATGGTATTAGATCCTCTTTCTGCGAATACGTCGGAGAATCGCCGAAACCTGATTTAATTCAGACCAGCAAACATGACTAAACAAATTGGATAATTATACTCAGGTTTCTGTTCAATTTTTTTTTTTTTTTTTCGAAAAATGCAGCCGTAAAAATAAGGTTATTTTTTTTCTTTCTGTCTTCCGAGAGAAAGATTGTCGAGAGAGTTCAATGTTATCTTTTCGCCGAATGGTTGAGAATAGATATATTACATAATTAAAAAGGATTTAAGAAAAGTAAAAAAAAAAAAAAAAAAAAAAAAAGTAAGATTTAAGATTAAGATTAAGAAGGATTTAAGAAAAGCAAAAAGCAAAAAAAATGAAAAAAAAATAATAAAAAAAGTTATTCTTTAATACCAAAGGCAGTTATTCTCACAATTCGCTTAGCTATTCGGCGCACAGCTGTTCCTCTAGTGAAAGATCCCCCAACTCCCTTTTTCTTATCTCTCCAGGAAGAAATTTTAATTAAGACAAACAACCTCTTAATCCCGACTCGACGTCAAATACGATCTTAGGACTTTTAAAAGAAAAATCACTTGTTTTTCGAGGAATGTTCTCTTTAGCCCCGCTCTCTCTCTGGACCGCCCCTTTTTGGACAAAACTGGAATAGGGGTGAGTTAGGGCGTGTGCTCT
>BOPN01000179.1:221232-228732 GCA_017312705.2 Penaeus japonicus
GGATTGAAAAACTTGGAAATACTTTTTTTTTTTCTTTTTTTTTTTTAGGGGATGTGTGGATGTGTGTGTGTGTGTGTTTGTTTATAAAGGGTGGTATGTAGGAGGGGTGTTTGTTTTTGTGTTTGTCTGTTGTTGTTGTTGTTGTTGTGTATGTTATACGCACACATACACACACACACATATACATATATATATATATATATATATATATATATATATATATATATATATATATATATATATATATATATATATATATATATACATATACATATACACACACATACACACACATATATATATATATATATAGCATATATATATATATATATATATATATATATATATATATATATATATATATATATATATATATATGTATGTATGTATGTATGTATGTATGCACATATGAATTAATATTACTTACTCGTCTGACTGTTGTTTTGGTGTATATCTATTATCATCACAATTACATTACTATTATTATCATCATTATAATCAATATCATTATCATTAGCAGTAGTAGCATTGTCATCATCATCATCATCAATAGTAGCATAATCACTATTCTTTCGTCATCATTATCATCACCCTCATCATTATCATGAATAGTCAGAGCATCATTACTATCTATGTTCTTCTAGGTGATGAATGTGATGCCGCTGTTATTGTATTCGCTTTGATTTTCATCATTATCATAATTATTATCATTACCATTAACATCAAGGCTAATTGACACCACTAACACACGCCAAGAGAGATATTAGACCAGATAATTCGACTGGATAATTAATTGGATAAGATTTGTAAGGATATTATATCAGACAATGTTGATATCAAATTATATTAGATTATTAAATGATATCAATTTATACAATATTAGACAACAACAGCCAATTACTATAGATAAGGACTCGTTACTCGCAAATTGGTTGAAGAAAATTGCGAACCATGATAATGATGCAATTGACTATGATGAGATATTGATTATGATAATATTGATACTATATCAATATGAGATAATTAATAGTAGTTGAATGTTGATATTTTCTCGTGCTTTCTATTTTTCACAGATTGTTTTTTATTTTTATAGATTAGTCATTATTTTCATTCAAGAGGATTTGATTTCAAGGATATTTTTGAAAGCGCAAGGAAATACAGGATACAGTTTAACTAAGACTATTTTTATTCACCTTTTTCGTGCTTCCTAAAACATCATGGAAAACACTTCTTTTTTATAGAACATTTTCATCTTATTCTTCATTTACAGTCCGAATATGTGGCTTTCTTTCATGTTACTCCTGTCTATGTAGTTACTATGTTGCAATTGATATGCATTGGTGGGTGATATCAGTGTCTTATATGGTATTGTGTAGTGCAGTCTGATACAATATATACATTATGTTATACTTTAAATTTTATCTTTTCTCTTATCGGTCACCTCACTGGATTTATTTATCTTAATTTCTGCCTTTAATCTAGTTGTAATTTTGCAGCCTTTCTTTTCTTTTTTTCTTTATTATTTGGTTGCTTATCTCAAGTTTAAATTTCATATCATTTTCTCGTAATTTCATTTCAACATTAGCAATTGAACTCGACTATCATTTTTTTCATGTTTCAATTCCCTTTTTGTTCTTTCTTTCTTTCTTTTTTCTTCTTTTGGTAATTTACCATCGATTATTATATATTATATCAGAGAAGAAGAAGAAGAAGAAGAAGAAGAAGAAGAAGAAGAAGAAGAAGAAAAAGAAAAAAAAAAAAAAAAAAAAAAAAAATATATATATATATATATATATATATATATATATATATATATATATATATATATATATATATATGTATATGTATGTATGTATGTATGTATGTATGTATGTATGTATACATGTGTGTGTGTATGTGTTTGCATGTGTTTGTGTGTGTGTGTGTTTGTGTGTATACATACGAATGTATGTATGTATATGTGTGTTCCTTCTCTCTCTCTCTCTCTCTCTCTATCTATCTCTCTCTCTCTCTATCGCTCTCTCTCTTCTTCGTTTATCTCTCCATCTCCTTCTCCCTCTTTCTCTCCTCATTTCTTCCTTTTCCTTTCCCTTATCCTTCTTCTTCCCCCCCCCCCCCATCCTTCTGCCACCTTCTACCCCTCTCTATGCCTCATCCCTCTCGTTCCCTCAGCCTATGATGGATATCTCAGTATGTTAAAGCTAATAACCCATACAAAATAGGAACATAATGTCAGACACAAGGTTTGTACAAATCAGGTTTATTCTATAATTCAGATAGCTGACGTCATGGTACACAAGGTATGATATGCACTACAGCACAATCAACACAGTAATAAAACACTGTAAGAACACAAAGAAATCAGTATTAACTCAGTCGATCCTGGTCTGTCTGTATGCTCCAGACATCCCGGTTATATGGATTGGTTTTCCTATCAGCAGTCCCCAGTAGTGGTTATACAGGGACATAGCCTGTAATGGGTGGGCGTGGTAATCTATGATAATTGGCTCTTTTGAGGGTCAACTTAGCTATATGTAGAGTATCAGGCTCACGATAGGCATACCTGATGTGTCATTGCTAGAATGTGTATGCGTGTGATATTTGTATATTGATGTATTTGATATTAGATATGAATATACTGTAGTATCCTTATAATCTCTATCCTTTTTCCCTCTCCCTCTCCCTATCCGTCTTTCTTCTCTTTTCTCCTTCCCTTGCTCCCTCTTCTTCTATGTCTCCCTCTCCCTCATCTCTCTCCTTCTCCATCTCCACTTCCCTCATTCCTCTTCTTTCTCCCTTATCCTTTTCCCGTACCTTTTCTTTCAAACTTACCTTCAGCCTTCTCTTTTCTCCCTCTCCCTCTCTCTCTCCTTTTCCCCCGCCCTCTCCTTTCTCCCTCATCCTTCTCTCCCTCTGTCTCCCTCATCCCTCTCCTTACTCCTTTCCCTTCTCTCTCACCCTGTCCCTCATCCCTCTCCCTCTCCCTCATTTTTCTGCTTTTTCCCTTTCTTTCTCCCTCATCCTGCTCCCTCATCCCTCTCCCTTCTCCCTTTCCGTCTCCTTCTTCCTCATCTTTCTCCCTCTCCTTTCCCCCCTCCCTCACCCATCTCTTTTCCTCTTCTTGTTTTTCCAAACCTTCTCCTTCTCCCTCTCCCTCTACCTCTCTCTCATCCCTCTCCTTTCTCCCTCACTCTACCTCACTCTTCTCCTTTCCCCCTCATCCCTCTCCTTTTCCCCTCTGTCTCTACCTCACTCCTCTCCTTTTCCCTCCCTCCCTCTCCCTTTTCCCTCTCCCTTTCCATCTCTCTCCCTCATCCCTCTCCCTCATCCATCTCCCTCTCCTTTTCCCTCTCCCCTTACCTCTCCCTAATCCCTCTCCCTCATGCCTCTCTCTTTCCCTCATCCCTCTCCCTCTCTCTCACCCCTCTCCTTCTCCTTCACCCCTCTCCTTCTCCCTCTCCCTCTCCCTCTGCCTCTCCTTCACCTTTTCACTCTCCCTTTCCCTCATCCCTCCCCTCTCCCCTTTCATTCTTACTCTTCCTCTCCTCCTCTCCCTCGCCCTCCTCCTTCTCCCTCTCCCTAATCCCTTTCCTTTTTCCCTCTCTCTCTCCGTCCTCCCTCTTCCTCCTCCCTCTCTCTCTCATCCCTCTCCCTCTCCTTTTCCCTCTACCTCTCCTCCTCTCTTTCCCTCTCCTACCTCTTTCTCCCTTCTCCCTAGCCCTCTCCCTAATCCCTCTCCTTTCTCCCTCTCTCTCTCTCTCATCCCTCTTCATCCTCCCTCTCTCTCTCATCCCTCTCCCTCTCTCTCTACCTCTCCTCCTCTCTTTCCCTCTCCTACCTCTCTCTCCTAGCCCTCTCCCTAATCCCTCTCCTTTCTCCCTCTCTCTCTCCCTCATCCCTCTTCATCCTCCCTCTCACTGTCATCCCTCTTCCTATCCTTCTCCTCATCTCTTTCCCTCTTCCTCCTCTCTCTCCCTTCACCCTCTCCCTCATTCTTCTCCTCTCTTCCTCTCCCTCTCCCTCTCCCTCATCCCTCTCCTTTCTTCCTCTCCCTCTCCCTCTTTCATCTTCCACCTCCTTCTCTCTCTCTCTCCTTACTCCCTCCCCCTTCTCCTTCTCCCTCTCTTTCCTCCCACTCCTTCTCCCTCTCCCTCACTTTCCTCCCACTCCTTCTCCCACTCCCTCTCTTTCCTCCCACTCCCTCTCTTTCCTCCCACTCCTTCTCCCTCTCCTTCTCCCTCTCCCTCTCTTTCCTCCCATCATCCCTCTCCTCCCTCCCTCTCCCTCTCCCTTCTCCCTCCCTCTCCCCCTACCTCCCCATCCACGGAGCAAGGAGAATCCGAAGCTAATGCATGATACACAAACACCAGGAAAAGCTGGATGCTGTACCGTATTATTCGCAAGTTCGTAGCATAACTCATATGTACTTTTGCCAGCTGAATCCCCGAGAGAGCTTGGCTGGTTGGCTGCTCGTGATGGGATATATGCAAATAGATTTACTTGCGTGGAATAATAAAAAAAAAGGAGTTTGTGTGTCTATTCAAACGTACAGGGTGGCTCATTCTGATGGGTAATTTTGATATCGTGATATTGTGTTTGTTTGTTTGTTTGTTTTTGGCTTATGAGTGTTGATTATGTTACGGGTTATTGTGTTTGTTTATAGTCTGACGTGTATATTTTTGGTATTTGTTAGGTCAGTATGTAAAGGTTGTATTCAGATGGTAGTGGTTCAGGGGCGTGGTTTAACAGAGTGTGTGAGAGGGGGGGGGAGGCGTGCTTCCAGAAAAGGGATGATGGAACTAATCTTTTTTTATGAAGTTATAGGGTCGAAAATTGAGTGTGGATTTGTCTGCGAGGTTAGGGTTGGGTGTAAAAATCATCATGAGAATGAATAAAAGGAGGAAGGAGTGAATGAAAAAGATATGGATATGGATTTAAGTTTGTTCTCTCTGTGTGTCTTTTTCTCTCTGTCTCTCTTTCTTTATTTCTGTTTATGTGTATTTTTTTATTATTATATTTTTCTCCTTCGCTCTCTCTCTCTCTCTCTCTCTCTCTCTCTCTCTCTCTCTCTCTCTCTCTCTCTCTCTCTCTCTCTCTCTCTCTCTCTCTCTCTCTCTCTCTCTCTCTCTCTCTCTCTTTCTATCTTTCTCTCTTCCTTTCATTGCCATTTTCCCTCTCTCTCCTTCCCTTACTCCTCTCCCTCTCCCCCTCATTCCCTCCCACTCCCCTTCTCCCATTCTTATCTTCTCCCCTCCTCCTCCCTTTCCCTTTCCTCCCTCTCCCCCTTCCCCCTCCCCCCTTCCTCTCCCTCTTCCCTTCTCCTCCCTCATCTCTCTTTCCCTTCCCCCTTCCCCCTTCCCCCTTCCCTCTCTTTTTCTCCCCCTCCTCCCATCCTCTCCCTCTCTCCTCTCTCCTCTTCCCTCTCTTTTTACCCCCCTTCTCTTTTCCCTCTCTCTCCCCTCACCCCCTCCCTCTCTTTCTCCCCCTCTCCCCCCTTCCTCTCCATCCTTCCTTTCCTTTTCTCCCCCTCCCTCTCTCTCCTCTCCCCTCTCTCTTTCTCCCTCCCCCCTTCCTCCCTCTCTCCTTTTCTCCTTCTCCCTCTTTCTCCTCTCCCCTCTCCCTTTCTCCCTCCCTCCTCTCGTGAGAAAAAGAGCAGCTGCGTCGACCCTCGAGTTTATAGTGTTGTGTTAATGGAGATGTTATTTTTTTTCTTTTTTTTTCGTTTTTTTTTTCTCTTCCTCGAAGGCGCCATACATCTGTACCAGGGCGGGGGGGAGGTGGTGTCTTGTGAGGAGGACTTGGCTCGAGGGGGAGCCTCTCTTCGTGGACGTTCTCGAGGGGGAGGGGGGTGGGGGCGCTTTGGTTTTTGTTGTTGTTGTTGTTGTGTGGGTTGTTGTTGTTGTTGTGTGGGTTACTGTTGTTGTTTTTGTTTTTGGGTTATTGTTGTTGTTGTTGTGTGTGGGTTGTTGTTGTTGTATTTGGGTTGTTTTTGTTGTATTTGGGTTGTTGTTGTTGTTGTGCGGGTTGTTGTTGTGTGGGTTGTTGTTGTTGTTGTTGTATTTGGGTTGTTGTTGTGTTTCTTATTGTTGTTATTGCATTTGGGTTGTTGTTGTTCTTGTTCTATTTGGGTTGTTGTTGTGTTTGTTATTGTTGTTGTTGTATTTGGGTTGTTGTTGTTGTTATATTTGGGTTGTTTTTGTTGTGTTTGGATTGTTGTTGTGTGGGTTATTGTTGTCGTTGTGTTTGGATTGTTGTTGTGTGGGTTGTTGTTGTTTTTGTTTTTGTGTGGGTTGTTCTTGTTTTTGTGTGGGTTGTTGTTTTTGTTTTTGTGTGGGTTGTTGTTCTTGTTTTTGTGTGGGTTGTTGTTTTTGTTTTTTGTGTGGGTTGTTGTTCTTGTTTTTGTGTAGGTTGTTGTTTTTGTTTTTGTTTGGGTTGTTCCTTTTTTCTTTTTTTCTATGTCAAGACCCTCTCATATAAACAAAGATGCTTCGTCCATGAAATTCGAAAAGAAAACAAAAAAAAGTGAACAGATAGAAGTGCGAACTCGTTGCGTCTCCCTATATGGAATTTTTTAAAAAGGGTGAAATAAGGTCATGAATTTGTTACTTTTTCCAACATGGCATTTTTAAAAAGGTGAAAAAAGTGTGAATTTTCTATTCTCCCTACATGAAAATGAAAAAATAAAAAAAAATAAAAAATTAAAAAAAGTGAAATAGGAGCGTTACTTCGCTGCTCCTTCCTGATAAAAAAAGATAACAGAAAATAAGAAAGTGAAATATGAGCCTCTTAAAGGGAAAAAAGACAGAAGAAAGCGTAAATTCCCTGCTTCTTCCTAAAATGAAAAAAAGTTAAATCGAGGCATGAATTCGGTGCTTCTTCCTAAACCAAAAATGAAAAACTAAAAGTGAAATCGAGGCATGAATTCGGTGCTTCTTCCTAAACCAAAAATAAAAAATAAAAAGACTGTAATCGAGGCAAGAATTCGGTGCTTCTTCCTAAACCAAAAATGAAAAACCAAAAGTGAAATCGAAGCGTGAACCCGGTGCTTCTTCCTAAACCAAAAATAACAAAAACAAAAGCGAAATCGAAGCATGAATTCGGTGCTTCTTCCTAAACCAAAAATGAAAAACCAAAAGTGAAATCGAGGCATGAATTCGGTGCTTCTTCCTAAACCAAAAATGAAAAACCAAAAGTGAAATCGAAGCATGAATTCGTTGCTTCTTCCTAAACCAAAAATGAAAAACCAAAAGTGAAATCGAAGCGTGAATCCGGTGCTTCTTCCTAAACCAAAAATGAAAAACCAAAAGTGAAATCGAGGCATGAATTCGGTGCTTCTTCCTAAACCAAAAATGAAAAAACAAAAGTGAAATCGAGGCATGAATTCGGTGCTTCTTCCTAAACCAAAAATGAAAAACCAAAAGTGAAATCGAGGCATGACTTCGTCGCTTCTTCCTAAAACAAAACAAAAACGTAAAATCGAAGCATGAATTTGTTGCTTCT
>BOPN01000179.1:261232-278732 GCA_017312705.2 Penaeus japonicus
CCTTCAGGAATTACAAGAGAAAAGCCTTCAAGAATCACCAGGAGAAAGCCTTCAGGAATCACCAGAAAGAAAGCCTTCAAGAATTATCAGCAAAAAAAGGACTTCAGGAATCACCAGGAGAAAGCTTCAGGACTTACTAGGATCCTTGTTGGGCCTGAAACGTCTAATGCATCACGCAGGAGTCGAACATACTTCCTCCTTTTCTTGCAAGTTCTCTTTTCCGTGTTGATTCATGGGAGACCGGATGATGCAGTTGGGAAGAGAGCGCAAACTTCCTTGCCGGGTGTTTCTGCAAAAGCTTTTATCAAATGCGGCGATGAAGTTCGTATTATTTTAGTGAATCTGGAAGCTTGTCAAGTCCCTGCGTTCTGATGTCATTTTTATGTATAAGAACAGAATTCGAAGAAAAAAAAAAGAGAAAAAAACGTCACTCCCAGTGGTATAAATCCGGGGTGCGAAAGAGATATTGAAACAAGCCTTCGCAAAACCAACTCGAGTCGTCTCTTTAGTGAAAAAAATATATATATTTAAAGTAGCAAAAAACACAAAGCACAAGTGGCACATTCCCTTCAAGATGCAAGTTGGTATTGACATCACAACTTGGGAAGCTAAGTTTAGTATTATAATTCCTCTCACTCATTCACCCTGAGAGCTACCGGGCCACGTGTCACGGGTTATTTAGTATTCCTCCGCGCCGCTTCAAAGGGACGCGTAACGGAAGCGAAGAGACTAAACTCGGGTCGCGTTAACTTTTTGTCGGGAAACATTCGTCTTTTAAGAGTAGTTGCAAAAAAAAAAAAGAAGATTGTTTAGGGGAAAGTTTTCTTCGGCTCTGATCAGTCAGTCTCAAAGAAAAGATTTGCAGCTGTTTCTGAGTCGATGGAGATGGGGAATTTCAGTTCTGGGGACGAAGGAAATTTACGTACACGCACACATACACAAATACGTACACACAACCATTTATGCACACACATATACTCACTAACACACACATCCACACACACACACATTCTCTCTCTCTCTCTCTCTTTCTTTCTCTCTCTCTCTCTCTATCTCTCTATCTATCTATCTATCTATCTATTTATCTATCTATCTCTCTCTCTTTCATGCACATACACAAATGTAAATTGATCGAGCTATATGTATGTATTCATACACATATACATACTGTACATACATACATGCATATAAATAATTGTGTTTATGTGTGAAAATATACATCTATCTACACATACATATGTATGCACGTACATACATACAAAATATATAGATACCTCAAAACAAATCTAAATCCTAGCTATATCAGAGAAAGAAAAAAAACAACGATTGAGAAGACAAACCAAAGAACGAAAATCTCGCACGAGTGAGACACGCCAGGCGATCAACGATACAATCTTTAGTAGTCCTAGGATTTAACGAAGCGAAGTCCTCGGCGACGTCTAAATCCTATGCCGGAGGACCTTTCCCCTCGCCCTGCCCATTGAATAAGGATCGCCAAGGATCATCTGGAGGAGACAGAGGTTTTAGGAGAAGGTCATTGCTCGTGGTGTGAGTTTGTTTGATGAGGGGAGCTGAATGGATGAGACGAAGTGCGCTTTTCTCATTGTTTTTGTTTTTTTGTTTTCGTTTTTTTCGTTTATGGTTCTTTTCCCTCTTTTTTTTTGTCTGTTTTATTGTGTTTTTTTTCTTTGTCTTTTTCTATTCTTTGTCTTTTTCTTTCTTTTGTTTTTCTTTTCTCTCTCTTTCTTTTTTTCTTTTCTTTCTTCGTCTATTCAAGATTTTTTGTTCTAGTCATTTAGTCTTTCTTTTGTTTTTTTGTGATGGTGGTGATGGTGAAAAGGATGAGGATGATGATGGTGGTGGTGATGATGATGATGAGGAGAAGGAGGAGGAGGACTATGAAGATGATGGCGATGGTGGTGATAAGGATGATGATGAAGATGATGATGATGATGATGATGATGGTGGTGGTGATGATAATGATAATGATAACGATAACGATAATGATAACGACAATAATAACGATAACGATAACAATGAAGACAAACAGACAAACAAACACAGAAAGAGACACAAAACTAAACAACCATCCCCCGAACACCAGAGTCAAAAATCTCTCACCTTTTCCGTCGAGCCACCAGGCATCGGGTGGGAGACGCCCCTTGTCCCCCCCCCCTTGTCCCCCCCGCCGATCGTAAACTGCTCCCTCGCTCGTTAAGCCCGAGTTTGTTTAAACAACGAAGATGTGTCGCGATCATCAAGCAAGAGCGTGAGGGTGAACGGGTGTGAAAGGTCTTTGGGTAAGGGTGTTTGGTTATAGGTTGTGTGTGAGGGTGTGAGAGTGTGAGGGCGTGAGGGTGAGGGGAATTGGGTAAGGGTGTTTGGTCTGAGGTTGTGTGTGAGGGCGTGAGGGTGAGGGAAATTGGGTAAGGGTGTTTGGTCTGAGGTTGTGTGTGAGGGCGTGAGGGTGTGAGGGTGAGGGAAATTGGATAAGGGTGTTTGGTTAAAGGTTGTGCGTGAAGGTGTGAGGGTGAGGGATATTAGGTATTAGGAGTCCTTTATACGTACTAGAAAATGAGTGATTTGTTATCTGAAAAAAGGCTTTTCGTTGGTGAGTGTGAGAGTGGGCGTTAGAGGGTGTTGCAGGAGGCTGTGGATAAGTGTGCAAGGATGAAGGATTTCTTTGGATGAGAGAAGGAGGAGACTGTGGTTGAGTATGAGGGATGCTGTGTTAGTATGAGTTAGGAGCGATTTTGTAGCAGGCTGTGAGAGTGGAAGGGAATCAGAGGTTAAGTATGTCTTGCAGGTGAGTGTGTGTGTATGTATGTATGAGTATGAGTGTTGGTGTCCTAGGAATAAAGCCATTCGGAAGAAAGATAAAGCGAGGATGTACGTCAGAATGTGAGACAGCTTCCTTGGCTTGAAGTGTCTTGGATAAAGGCGTTTGGATGTGTGTAAGTCAGAGGCTCACCAGATACTTTGGATAATACAGTAGGATTCTAGAGAAGGTTGTGATTAAGTACAGCATTGGGATGAAGTCCTGAGATAACTATGTTTTATATATGAGGGTGTGTGTGATTATGAAAGTGGAAGCGTGCAAGTGTGACCGTTTTCTACGAGCCTTTGTGGATAACAAATTATGTGAAAGGGCATGAGAAAATATGAATAAGTGTATTCTGTGATAGATTATGGATAGGCCTATAGAAGTGTATGTGAGAGCATGTAAATTTGAATGTATCCGAATAAGTGGATTCACTAGTAAACTATCGAATCACTATTATATTTGAATACTGTGAATCCGGATATTTTAAATTATAAATGTAAATGTTAGAATGTTTGAATTAAATCTTGTTATTACTTATAACAGGCAGATGATACTAGCAACTCCTGACAGCTTGCCTCGCGAGTAACAGCCAGAGAATATTAAGGAGTGCTTGACCGGTTATTTAAAGAAAGAGAACGTGATTATAATTCTATGAGCATACTTTTGCATACTCTGTACAAAATAAAATAGTCATAAAATTATTTTTTTTTAAATCATTATTGATAAATTATTTTAAAGACATCCCACACACATTCTACAGAAATTACGAAAAAGACAAAGAGAAATTTCGAAGAAAAGATATTTCGAAAGAAACACTGTCGTTCCTTTAGTTTGGGGAGTGGGTGGAGGGGTGGAGGGGAGTGGGGAGGGATGGAAATCAGCTGATTCTTGATGCAAGAGAATATTTTACTACATTACAAATACGACATAGCAACTTTATCGACGAATCATTCTAGATATTTTATTAAGAAAACCGAGAGAACGGCAGAAGGAGGAGTGTATCATGCGTATTCAGTTACATGTTAGCTACATGTTCCAAGAGGAGAGGCTTGATAACGCATTATTGATGACGCCATAATACGCCAGACAAGAGACGAAACACGCGGGAAACGGGTGAATCCCTCTGGAACACAGCAGGGGTACCAATCCATGAATATTACATGCACAGTTTAGAATTCACTTTAGTAATGTTGCCTTGCTTGTTGGAATTGCGAATGTACTGTACTTGGCTGGGGGGGGGGGGGGGAATAAATAAACAACATAGTTCTGTGTATGTTGGTAGATGCTTTATAACCGCTATTAGAATGTACATTTTGTGTAATGTCGTTTCCATAAAGTGGGGATTTTACTGGACAAAAAAGGACACTGGAAAGCGAGAGCAAGTGTTAATCCTTTGCTTTTATACATTGCGTAACGGGTATAAGCTCATGAGAGATGCTGAATTAGTCACCAGGCTTTGATTCTTATTCCAATCTGATTCCAATCACCTTGATCTAATCTGCCTTTTATTTGCAAGCTTTGAACATCCTTCATTTCTCCAGCCTTGACCATAATAATTTTATTCTCCTATGGTATCATCCCTTGATTACGATTAATTTCTCTAAAATGAATACTTATTGATGATATCTTTTCCTTAAACTTTTTCTTCACTTTCTTCTCTTTCTCTTTCATTTTCTCTGTCTCTTTCTCTTTCTCTTTCTCTTTCTCTCTCTCTCCCTCTCTCTCTCTCTCTTTCTCTTTCTCTTTCTCTCTCTCTCTCTCTCTCTCTCTCTCTCTCTCTCTCTCTCTCTCTCTCTCTCTCTCTCTCTCTCTCTCTCTCTCTCTCTCTCTCTCTCTCTCTCTCTCTCTCTCTCTCTCGCTCTCTCTCTCTCTCTCTCTCTCTCCTCTCAGTCTGTCTCTCTCTCTCTCTCTCTCTCTCTCTCTCTTCTCCGATCTTCTGGTTTTAGAATAAGTGAAAATAATCAAATCCTTTGATAACGGCGACATTACTGCAACTATATCTCCGTCTGTCTTTATGTCTGTTAGCCTGCATGTTTATTATCTCTATCTATCTATCTATTTATCTATCTTTCTATCTCTCCTTCTTCCTCTTCCTACACCTCTCCAATATCCCTCTCCCTCTCCTTCTTCTTCCAATGTCTATTCCTCTCCTTCTACCTCTCCCTCTCTTTCTTTCCGTCTCCGTCTCCGTCCCCCATCCCTCTCTCTCTTCTTTTCCCTTTCTGTCTCCCTTTCTGTCTCACATTCTCCCTCTCCTTATCTCCTCCTTCTCCCTTTCTCTCTCACCCTCTCCCTCTCCTTATCTCATTCTCCCTCTCCCTTTTCCCTCTACCTCTTTCTTTTTCTCTCTCCTTCTCCCTTTTTCTCTCTCCCTTTCCTCTTTCTCTCTCCCTTTCCTAGTTATGACTAAACATCAGCTGATACTACGATATACCTATGATATTTTGGCCCGTGGATAATCCAACAAAGCTGTTCCCGATGTAAAAAAAAATAAAAAAAAATAAAAAATAATAATAATAATAATAATAATAATAATAATAATGATAATAATAATAATAATAATAATAAAATATACATATATATATATATATATATATATATATATATATATATATATATATATATATATATATATATATATATATATATATATATATATATATGTGTGTGTGTGTGTGTGTGTGTGTGTGTGTGTGTGTGAGTGTGTGTGTGTATGTGTGTGTGTGTGTGTGTGTAGGTCTGATTCACATATTGTTTCAAACAAATGGTATGTATTTCCTATGAATAAAATGTTCAGCCATTATGCCACATCTATAAGCTATAGCAGACATGCATGGATTTCTATATTTGGCATCGTTAATCCGGACCACCTCTCGGTAATAGCTTTATAACTAGCTTTGAAAGATATTAAATAAAAATAATTACGAATATAGAATAATGCTCTTTCTTTTCCACTGTGAATTTAGGCCTATGAATAATAAAATGTTTTTTTTAATGAAGAGTGAATGATTGCTTGATTGCGTTGAATGATAGCAAAGGGGGAAATAGGGAGAGGATGAAATAAATTACATAATAGCAATAATTGTGATCGTAATAATGATAATGGTAACAGCAGTAAGTATAAGGACGGTAATAATCATTACTTTCATTATGATGGTAAGATAATAACGGTAGTGATGATAATGATAATAATAATGGTCATGATAATAATAATGGTAATGACGATAATGATAATGTTTATAAAAAAATATTGATGATAATAATGAGGAAAATAATAATAATGGAAATTATGATAATGATAATGCTAAAACTAATAATAGTAATTATGATAACAACAATAAAAATGATGATGATAATGGTAGTAATGATAATAATGATAACAATGATAAGATAACATATATACAATGATAATGATGATAATTATAAAGAAAATCATAGTAATAATAATTGGAGTAACAAAAATAATTATTATGATAACAATAGCGATAATGATAATGTGGATAACCATAACAATGATAATAGACTACAATGATAATGATCATGATAATAATGATAATGATATGATGACAATAATGACAACAATAATAATAATGATAATAATGTTAATCATAACAATGATGATAGCAATGATAAAAACAATGATCATAATAATGATAATGACAATAATAATAACAATAATAAAGATTATAATAAAAGTTTTGTAGTGGAAAAAGAGTTTCTGAAGGAGGGGGAAGGGGAAGGGGGAGGGGGAGGGGAAGTGTCATAGGGGTGCGGGGGGGAGCGGGGAGAAGAAGGACGCCTCTAGGATTATGCAAATTTGACATCCTGGATAGACATCCTGTGATCAGATTCTATAAGAGATTAGAGATGATATATACTCGGAGAAGTTGATATAAAGTATTATCAAATATGCGTCACTATCATCCTGCGATTTTTTTTTTTTTTTTTCTTCTTCTTCTTCTTCTTCTTCTTTCTTTCTTTCTTTTTTATATATATGTTGATTTCTTGTTTTTGTTTTTGCTTTTATTTTTTTCGTTGTTGTTTTTTTCTGATGATGATGATGATGATATCATGATTCGATAGTAGGATTCATCTTGTCTTTGGATTCGTTTGAGATCCACCAATCAAGAGATCGGATTGGATTTATTAGGTGTTGTTTAGATGTGTAATGAAAAGATACGAGAAGATTCAACTTCGAGGATTTTCGTGCTTGGGTTTCCAATTGTCTGATTTTTCCTAATTCTTGATGGATGAAATTGACTGAGTGATATATTTCGGATAATTTAAGATATTTGTAATTTAGAAAAAAAAGTGTTTCTAGCATCGAGTAATAGCATTTCTAATCAAAACCCTTTTTTAATCCAAAACAAAACATCGCAAATAATTTTTTAATCCAAAACAAAGCGTCGCAAATCATCCAATCCAGACATTTCAAAATCAAAAGCATTCACCTTAAGCCAATCCAACTCCTCAGAAACCTCCAGACGAGTCCGTAGCTGTTGACGGAATTCCCAGCATTTTGAAATAGTTCCCCCGCGTAAACCATTTTCTTTGACGTCAACCAATCAGCGGCGCTTATAGTCTTAATAGGATTTCGCCAGCTTTCGCTTCAGCCCAACCCATTCGAACGATTATTATTCCGAGCTTTTGTTAATGCTATTATGCCCACGAATTCTGCTCAAACAAGGCGGTGCAATTGCACGTATGTAGCTTGACCCTTTGCTTTTTTTTCTTTCTTTTTTTCCTCTCTCTCTCTCTCTCTCTCTCTCTCTCTCTCTCTCTCTCTCTCTCTCTCTCTCTCTCTCTCTCTCTCTCTCTCTTTCTCTCTCTCTCTCTCTCTCTCTCTCTCTCTCTCTCTCTCTCTCTCTCTCTCTCTCTCTCTCTCTCTCTCTCTCTCTCTCTCTATCTCTATCTCTATCTTCCGGTTCTTGGCTTTATTCACCCTTCCCTGTTCTATGCTGAGATGGTTCCTAATTGCCTGTTTGCTATATATACATCGTTAATTATATGGAAACATAAAGCGAACAAGGGGGATGGATTAATTATTGTCGTGACCTTATTTGCATAAGCAGTAACATCTGTATGCAAGGGAGACAGATGAATTTCAAGGAAATATAGTAGTATTTCATTATTTTTGTTTTTGTTATTATCATTTTTATTATCATCTTTATTATCCTAATATTGATGATAAAGATTATAAGAAAATTATAATAATGATGATAACAATAATTGTCATTATCAGCAGGATTATTATCATAATTATTATTACTAATATTGTGGTTATTCTTATCATTATTATTGTTATTGTTATAATTGTAATTATCGTTCTCATCATCATTATCATTATCATAGGGTTTCATTATCAGTAGTATCACTGTTATTATCATCATCATTATCATAATATTGATGATAATGATTATAAGAAGAAAATTATGATACTACTACTAATAATGATAACAATATTGTTATTTTCAGCATGATTATTATCATAATTATTATTACTAATATTGTGGTTATTCTTATCATTATTATTGCTATTGTTACAACTGTAATTATCGTTCTCATCATCATTATCATTATCACTGTTATTATTATTAGTAGTATCACTGTTATAATTAGCATTATATATATATATATATATATATATATATATATATATATATATATATATATATATATATATATATATATATATATATATAGATTGATAGATAGATAGATAGATAGATAGATAGATATATAGATAGATAAATAGACAGATAGATAGATAGATATAGATAGAGATATACATGTGTATATATATGTGTATATACGTATATATATATATATATATATATATATATATATATATATATATATATATATATATATATATATATAATATTTAAAATCATACTTCACAGAATAGTATCTTGGTACAGGGAAGGATAACTCAAATCAAATATTAAATCATTAAACAGATTTTCGGTATCAAAAGGTGTATCTTAATGAGGAAGTACAGATTATTTGGATAAATTATGATATATGCAATTTCCACTGAGCTGTGTAAGATGTACTCCAGTTTTTTTTTTTTTTTTTTTTTTTTTTTTTTTTTTTTTTTTTTTTTTTAATAATTTGGAATGGTAAGAACAACACCGTGAATATCATAATTAAGACTAATTTATGATTATTGTATAACTGCCTAAGGATAACTGGGATAATAATAATAATAAAAAGATATATATAGATATTCACACGCGATATATATTTTCATTTTATAACACAAGATTTAGTTTAGCAATTTACATTCCAGAAAAGAGTAGCTTCAGATTATTTTCTTAATCCAGTAAAGACTCGGATTAAGGATCAAGTAAAAAAAAAAAAAAAAAAAAAAAAATGTACCCTAGTTTAATTTGCTCCAAATTATCTAGCATGATTTAAGTTTTGATTAAAGTTTTAATTAAAGTTACTTAATTATATAAGTCTGAATTATTGCACATATCGGTGACTTGACTTAAACATTACCATTTCATATAACGTTTTTTTTTTTTTTATGTTCAATAGAGGATAAATTGTGTTAACAGCCTTAAATACACAACATAACATCAAACATAAGAATGTAATGTATACCTAAATATATATCTAATTGATATCTAATGAAAAAAAACGTATAGGTAATAAATAGATAAATAATAAACAAATACAAATGTATATCTAATTAAATATATATCTAAGAAGTCTGTAAATACTAAGTGACAATTTTTTTTTTTCTATTTACACAGTATATACACAAGCAAAACAAAACACTGCCCTTCCTCTTATTTGAGTCCCACCTAACCTCTCTTCACCTTTACTGAAAAAGAATTTCTGAGATTTTTTATTTCATGAGCATTAAGAAAGATTCAGTAATACAATATGGTTATAGAAGAAAAAAATGAAAAAGAGGCCATTGAAAGTAAATGAAATGTGTTCCAGTGTGCTCTGGTAGAAGCCAGGCTGTCGACATTGTCTGTGGGGGAGGGGGTGGAGGAAGAGAGAGAGAGAGAGACAGAGAGAGAGGGGGGAAGGAAGAGTCTCTCTCTCTCTCTCTCTATCTCGCTCTCTCTTTCTCTCTGTCTCTCTCTTCCTCTCTCTCTCTCTCTCTCTCTCTCTCTGTCTCTCTCTCTTCCTCCCCCCTCCCTCCCTCCCTCCCTCCCTCCCACTCTCTCTCCCTCCCTCTCTCTCTCACCCTCTCTCACTCTCTCTCACTCTCTCCCTCACTTTCCCTCTCCCTCCATTTCCTTTCCCTTCCCCGTCCATCTCCGCCTCTCCGACCTCAAAGGAACGAAGGTAGCGTGAAGTTTACTGCAGATTGCCTGTCAAAAAAAGGAATACAAGATTTGCTTGCGAATGAAAATGAATGATCGGCTTCGTGTCTGATTTTCACGTCGTTCATGATGTATGAAATGGAAATGTAAAACAGGGATAGAGAAAGGATTATTTAAGCATTGTCCTTCATGCCTCGGTTCATTATTAACTGTCAGATGCCTTTGTTCTTGCTCTAATATTGATTAGTTTTGCTAAAAGGGCGAATGTCACTAGGAATTGAATGGAATTACGGTTTGTTTGCTTGTTTGTTTGTTTTTTATCTTGAGTATTGTTGTACAGTGATTGTTGTCACTGGTCATTGTTATGATTGTGATCATTGCCTTTGTAATTATCATTATTGTTAGCGTTATTAATGTCATTATCATTATTGTTTTTACTATGACCATTATCATTATCATCATTATTATCATTACTATTATCATTAGTATCCCTGTCAGCATTAGCTTTAAATCTATCAATAATGTCATTATTATTGTTGTTGTCATAGATTTTTATAGTTGACGTTATCATTTTATCATCATTATCATGATTGTCATTACGATCATTAATATCAACCTTATCATCAACACCATCATTATTATTATCATTATCACCATCATTATCATCATCATTATCATCATTATCATCATTATCACCATCATTATCATCATCATTATCATCATCATTATCATTATCACCATCATTATCATCATCACTATCATCATCATTATCATCATCACTATCATCATCATTATCATCATTATCTTTATCATTATCACTATCATCATTATCATTATTATTATCTTTATCATCACCATTATCTATGGACGTAACACACCAGCATATCATATACATAATACAGTATCTCACCAAAAAAAGATACAAAAATGCCGTTAATATATGTATCAAATGAAGCTCATATACAGAATCTCTCGAAGGAAGACACATAAATTCGCCTTAGTTTTTTGTATGTTTTGCTTCCATTATTTAGTCCTCAATGCTGCTCATACCTTCTCTTATGTTAATTTCTTATCTAAATGTAAAGTTACTCTCCCTCTTCTAAGATTAAGGGCGTGTAACTTATATTTTCCTCTTTTTTCCTTTTTTTCGAGAAGCAGCATTTCGTGAAGAAGTCGAAAATACTCCGAAAATTTGAATTCATGTGAGGTGTTGGTTTGGGGGGAGGGGGGGGTAAAGGAGAGGGGTGTTAGAGGGAGGATTACGTGGGTTTAAGTAGGGCCGGCCTTAAGACCAATGGACTAACTGTTAAATAAAAAAATAAAAAATAAAAAAAATATATATATATATGTATGTATGTATGTATGTATATATATGTATATATATACATATATATATATGTACTACAGGTTTTGGCGCAAGTTAGCTAGGAGTCTAGGCTCACCAAAATCGTTCCTAATTGGGCCCGTACATCCTAAAGCAGGCTCAAAATTGTTCCCACTTGGGCCGCGTACATCCTAAGGCAGGCCCAAAAGTGTTCCCAATTGGGCCCGCACATCCTAAGGCGGGCCCAATTGGGCCGCGTACACCATAAGGCCGCCCCTGAGTTTAAGTTCCCATGACTTTAAAAAGTTCGAGAACCACTGGATCATAATGTGTCGATCGAGGAGATTCGAAATCGGGTTTTCATAAGTTTCGATCCCTTACGGTAAGTTAGAAAAGGAATACACGAATCTAATCTACCTAAGAAGGTGACTGTTCTTATTCAAAAAAATCAACGTACATAAATATACACCACCAGGAGAGATAGCAATTACACAAGGCATACAGATGATAGAACAAGGAAGCAAGTGGAAGGAGAAGGAGAGGGAGAAGGAGAAGGAAGTGGAAAGGCAGTGTAGGAACGAGATCCTAAAGGAAAGGATCAAGTGACGAAGATCCGCTTGACAGAAGAGGTCACTGGCCGTTCATGAGGGACAACGAACGCAAAGGATCATGGGAAAAGCTGATGATGATGAAGATACGAATATTGACAATCTCTCACACACTCATAACAGACACAAACTGAGGATTGATATTTTACATGACTTGCCTGAATGTTGGCATTGTTGTAATTATTATTATTGATACCGTTGTTGTTATTATTATTATTATTATCGTTGTTGTTATCATTCGTGTTATCAATATTATATTATTAATATCGTGATTATAGTTTTGATAATTTCCATAATTATTACTACAGACATTATCTTTAGTCATCGTGATCATTACTTTCAATTTATCTATAATCTCCTTAAATCATTATTCTCATCTTCATCATTATCATTATGACTATCATATATATGGACATTAATTTCTCATTAGTATAATCAGGCTTATGATTTACCCATATCATCATCATCAATCATATTATTATAATTAAAACAATGATCAAGACAAAAAAAGAATCAGAATACTGATCGTTATATGCTGCCCATCCTACTAGAATCATCTAAGCTTAATCCCTAGTAACATGATACTAAGCACTCTATACTAAAAATAAACAAATCTTGCTTCTAAGTAACATGATACTGAGTACTCGACGGTGCATATTGCCCACGCCCTTCCTGCTAAAAATAAACAAGTCTTGCTTTTAAGTAACATGATACTGAGTACTCTACATTGCACATTGCCCACACCCAGCTAAAAATAAACAAAACTTGCTTTTAAATAATGATACTGAGTACTCGACGGTGCACTGTACACACACCCTCCCTACTAAAACGAAACACATCACGTTCCAAACTAAATCCTCTACTGCCACATAAGACTCAATTGCTATTCTACTCCCTCTATTACACACTTCAATTTCCTCATTCATCTACATCCTAACACTCTCTTCAAATCCTTCATATTCAACAATCTCCAGCTTCGAAGACTTGCTTCCTGAAGCCCCATTGTCCCGAACATAACTGAAGCACCGCTTTGTTCGTCGTTTCAAGAGATTATGATTAATAACTTCGGTTTATAGAGGAAGAGGATGTCTATAGCACTCGCCGGCCACGTGATGTCGTTGTAGGTTTGTTTAGCGAGGACTTTCCTTGGAGCTTTTATGTCAATTTTGGAATTTTAGACGATATGTTTGACAATATTATCTATAAATTGTGTAATAAACCTTTTACCGTGTTAGCAAAAAAAAGAAAGAGAAAAAAAAAATTATATATATATATATACATATAAATATAAACCAACATCACAAAAAAGAACATGTATATCCACAAAGAGATACAAAGATAACTCCAAAAATCAGCATCCAAAAATCCCATACCTGGAAACAGTCATTACCATCATTAAAAAAAAAAAAAAAAAAAAAAAAAAAAGCTCAAAGAAAGGCTCTTAACAATTCAAAAAGAGCATTTCCACAAAGCGAGGCTGCTGTGGGGAGTTCTTGACACGGAAGAGTTCTTTTATGAAAGTGAACAGCTGTATGGTAGGGTGAGCCCAATCTCTAAGCTCTGTGCACATCTCGAAACCCTCCGCGTACACGTTTCCTAGGGATGTGCTCCAGGCTCGAAGGATTCTCTGCTTGCTTGGACTCCTATGTTAGGATTCATATGTATTTTCTATTTATTGCGTGTGTTTATACGTGTTTTCTTTATGCGAATACCGTTTTTTTCAGTGTTCGGCGGATGTCTATAAATATGAAGAATATGATCAATATAGCAAAGAGGAAATGCAGAACAGGACCTTTACACTTTTTTTTTTTCTTTTTTTTTTTTTTTTTTTTTTTTTTTTTTTTTTTTTTTTTTTTTTTTTTTTTTTTTTTTTTTTTTTCATTTGAAATCTATTTATTTGGTAATATTACATTACGTAGCCTTTCTGTTGAGTCCAGCACATGGAAGGCACAGGTTTCCGAATGTGTATTTCGTGTGTGGGTCTTTTTCAGCGTCTATTGAGTCATCTTGTAATTAATTGTTTGATGACTACTATACTAATTGCTTTAATTAGGTACGGAGTAACCGATCGCTCAAACACGTGACCGGTAGGGGGGGGGAATCGGAAATGTAATTGAGACTTTTGTGAATCGAAATATACACCGGAATGTTGCAATAAGCGAATGATTCAAGTCGAAACATGGAAACAATAGTTACTCTTTCCAATCAATTCCAAAGAGTAATCTTCGCCAAAATGCACGTTTCTTTCAAAAACATTCAGTTAGGCATTTGCAAAAAAGAAAAAAATTATATGCGTTTCAATAGCGAGATGTATTTATTTCCAGATGGGTTTCTAATCTTCAAAAAGTAAAATTGCAGATTATTATATAACTTTGTTTTCGTATAATTCCATTTTAAGCAACGAAAGCGAGAGATCAGCCAGAGATCAAACCATCAGCCATCAAGTCGATGGCAATTTAACTATATATAAATATATACATTTATATATACATATATATACATATATATCTAATATTGCATAACTGAATGCAGAAAGAATAATAGTTTAAGAATATGATTTAACAGATATAGAGGTATTGATGTATTTACCCTAGATGCATGATGATTTTAAAACAGCTGGTATACACACTAGATCTGTCTCTAAAGATGGCTTTCCTTGGCAAACTAATAGATATGTTCAATTAAACAAGTATTTATGGAACCATCACTGAAATATAGCAATGTAACTATATAGTAAATATATACGTTTATATATATATATATATATATATATATATATATATATATATATATATATATATAAACGTATTTACTTATAATGTGTTTTTCTTATCTTTTTATAACATTATTGTGTTTTGTTATGTGTGTGTATATATATATATATATATATATATATATATATATATATATATATATATATATATATATATATATATATATATTATAATTTCATAATTCATTACTTAAGACATTTTAGTCGTCGTAATCATTACTTTTTCTAATTAATTATAATTTTTAAACTATTATTATTCTATCTCTATCATTATCATTATGACTATCATATATATATATTAATTCTTCTCATTAAAGAATCAGGTCATGATTTACCCATATCATCAATATCAATCATATTATATAATTAAAACAATGATCAAGACAAAAAAGAACGAATATCGGATCGTTATGCTGCCCATCCTACTAGAATCATCTGCTTAATCCCTAATAAGATAGTCAAGCCCTCTATGCTAACATGAACAATCTTGCTTCTAAGTACATGATACCGTGCTCTACATTGCCTGACGCCTTACAAAAAATAAACAAGTCTTGCCTTTAAGTAACATGATACTGAGTACTCGACGGTGCATAGTGCACACACCCTTCCAGCTAAAAATAAACGTCTTGCCTTTAAGTAACATGATACTGAGTACTTGACGGTGCACTGTACACACACCCTCCCTACAAAAACGAAACACATCACGTTCCAAACTAAATCCTCTACTACCTCACAAGACTCACTCATATTTCACTCTCTATTACACACTTAATTTCTATTCATCTAGTGATCTAACACTTTCAAATCTTCATATTCAGTTAACTCCAGTCAGCATCAAGCTTCCTGGAAGCCCATTGTCCCGAATATAACTGAAGCACCGCTTTGTTCGTCGTTTCAAGAGATTTAAGATTTAATTAACTGCCTCTATTTATAGATGAATAGGATGTCTATAGCACTCGCCGGTCGTGTGATGTCGATGTAGGTTTGTTTACCGAGGACTTTCCTTGGAGTTTTTATGTCAATTTTGGAATTAATAGACGATATGTTTGACAATATTAAGTGCGTCGAGTCGGGGATGGAAACGTCTGTCGTTCTTTTGTTTTTAGATATACGGTTAGATGTTTGTGATTTACTACGAACCAATAGTAAAGAACTTACTGAGTAAATCGTAATAACCTTATCGTATGAAAGGCAAAAAAATATATATATATATATATATATATATATATATATATATATATATATATATATATATATAGATATATATATATATATATATATATATATACCACAAACATCATAAAAATAACATGTATATCCACAAAGAGATACAAAGATAACTCCAAAATCAGTATCCAAAAAATCCTATACCTGGAAACAGTCATTACCACTAATAAAAAAAAAAAAAAAAAAAAAAAAAAAACAAGTTTAAAGAAAGGCTCTTAACAATTCAAAAGAGCATTTTACAAAGCGAGGCTGCTGTGGGGAGTTCTGGACACGGAAGAGTTCTTTAAGGAAAGTTAACAAATAGATGGTAGGGTGAGCCCAATCTCTAAGTTTCAGGTACATCTCGAAACCCTCCTATGCAATAATGCTTCCACAGATGTCCTAGCTCAAGGATTCTCTGCTTGCTTGGACTCCAGTGTTAGAGCCCAAGTATGTGGTTTGTTAAGGGTGTGTTTATAATGTGCTTTTCATGTGAACACTGTTTTTTTTTTTCAGTGTCTTAGTGATGTCTGTACTGAAGAATATGATCAATAGAAAAGAGGGAAATGCAGAACAGGACCTTTACACTTTTTTTTTTTTTTTTTTTTTTTTTTTTTTTTTTAACTGATTTTTTTTTTTTTTTTTTTTTGAAATCTATTTATTTTGTATTATTTACATATTGAAGCGTAGCTTCCTTTTCTTGTTGAGTCCCACAGGAAGGCACAGGTTTCCGAAATGTGTATGTGTGTGGGTTTTTTCAATGTCTGTTGAGTCATCTTGTAATTAATTGTTTGATGAATACTATACTAATTGCTTTTAATTGTAAGTACGGAGTAACCGATCGCTCAAACACGTGAACGGGTAGATCAAATTCCTAATTGAGACTTTTGTGAATCGAAATATACACCGGAATGTTGAACAGACTGAGTTGCAATAAGCGAATGATTCAAGTCGAAACATGGAAACAATAGTTACTTTTTTCAATCAGTTCCAAAGAGTAATCTTCACCAAAATGCACGTTTCTTTCAAAAACATTCAGTTAGGCATTTGCAAAAAAAAAAAATGTATATATATGTGTTTCAATAGCGAGATGTACTTATTTCCAGATGGGTTTCTAATCTTCAAAAAGTAAAATTGCATATTATATAACTTTGTTTTCGTATAATAAGTAAAAAAAAGAGTAAAATTTTTTTTTTTTTTTTTTTTTTCTTTTTTTTTATGACGTATATCTTCCAATGCATTTCCTGTTTACTCTCTTTTATATTACTGTTAATTAACCAATTTCAATATTGCATGCAACTCGAATGCAGGAAAATGAAGTAAGAATAAGAATATGATTTAACAGATATAGAGGTATCATGTATCATGCATTTTGATGCATGATAGGAAAATGCATTGGTATACACACTAGACCTGTCTCTAAAATATTATTTTCCTTACGAAACTGACAGATATGTCTAACAACAAGTATTTTGCGTA
>BOPN01000179.1:321232-323732 GCA_017312705.2 Penaeus japonicus
CTTTGGAGCTCAATCTTACAGTGATGATTCGTGTTAATGATTGATACTTGATATTGCAATCTTTTTGTGCCTTTTGGAAACTTCTTCGATTTTCTGAGACTTTTGGAGCCGTGAAAACAAAACTTCAAGCCGTTCAAACAGAATGACCGTGTCAAGAGCAACTCTTGCAGAATCTGACAATGCCAAGTTGAGATTATGTGCATAACAATGTACATAAACAATTTTCTCGCAGTTTTTCCATTAAAATCGTTGTGGATCGGGGACATGACGCAGACATACGCAGACACTCTTACGACGCTTAACGATTATATGGACACAGCCTTTAATAAATCAACATATATCAATGCTATTCGATACGTAAAAAATAATGAAAGATAAAAAAATTAAAAAATCAAAAAAATAAAAGCTTCCCTTGAGTGTCTTCGGTGCCCCTGATATTCCGTTGCTGGGGGACAATTGACCCCCTTGTCCCCCACCCCCCACCCCTACCCCACCCCGGCCATGACTGAGGATGAATTTCTCTTCGGATGTGAAAAAAATACGGATTAATGAAGTTATTTGTTTTCGCTTTGAAAAACAAGCAACGCTGTCACATTTATTAATAGGGAAATCCAATTGTGATTTTTTGTCTCTCTCTCTCTCGCCATCAAAAGTAAATAATTCTTCACAGAGAGAAAAATCTAATTACAGATTATGAACAATCTGCGTTTGTGCCTTCGTCCCAGCATGAATATTAACAACGGTAATTTCTCGACTGAAAATGCCATAATGCAATTGTACTGTTTCGGAAAAAAAACGATATAAAATACGGAATAATTCACTTTTCGCCTGGCCGAGTTAAAGTTTTTTTTTCTTCACAAAAACAAAGTATATTTCAATCAAAATAAAATGCATGATGGTGAGTTTACTTTTACTTCGGCAGTGGGTTAGAATAGTTTCTGTTACAACGAATTCGTGTGTTTCTTACTGCGCGTTTGTGTAAAATCTCATTGTTTGTGAATTGGTGAAATCTGGTCTCCTTTATTTCATGTTGTTCGTTCTATTTGTAACGAAAAAAACAAATTGAATATTAACTTTTTTTCTATTTCTTTTTCTTTTTTTCACTTTCTCTGTATTTCTCTGCCCCTTCTTCGTTTACACAAGCTTTCATTTCTGTATGGATAAATTCTTCTATCAATCTATTTTCTACCTATTTATTTATCTATCTGTCTCCCTATCTATCTATGTATTCATCTACCGATCTATCTCTCTTATCCCCCTTCGCTCTATTTATCAATCTTTCACTTTATCAACTAAGTTTCCAGGTTAGTACAGTTGAGATTATTCTAACCCTATTTTCTAGCTAAAGCCTCTAGGTTTAATATGAATCTATCTAAAAGCTAAGCCGATTATTTACAAACATATCTGTGACACAAAATTTGAAACCTTGTATGAAAAATGATACAGATATATATGCAAAACGAATTAAAATGATTAAGCACAATAAAAGACGTCTTTTCAATGACATGATGTGTTGGCGCTGATGAATGGGAGCCTCTGATTGGTCAATCACACATGCGTTTGTTTGAATTTCAACCGTCATCAAGGGGGGTTTGGATATTATGGGGGTAAAGTTGTAACGGTAACTGCTTGTTAGGGGCGTGGTCATCGTTGGCGTGATAAAACGACCCTCACACCACTGCACATCCATCGAACATATATCTGATACTGAGATCCTGGCTAACGAATATATCTATAATAAATACACTCTGATGTAACAGGAAAATTTGTTTCACAAAAGCATCATGAAGGAGATTATTCATTTTATATATTGCCTTACTTGTCTAGGGATATTACACTAAAATGTTATTCGTAAATAATTCGTAAATAATCAAAACATTCAATATTTTCCAGGTAATAAAGGCTACGCGCGCATCGATCCAGTGAGCGTAATCTTGTATATAGATATTGACATTTCCTGAACTTCGTGTTATCTTTTAACATTAAAATACCTATAATATATTATAATAGGCTTCTAGTTTTATTGCCGTGATAAGATATAATTCGAGACAACCAGCTTATTACATGAATGGAAACGGACGTGGTCTATAACGACGGGGTGTCATACGAGTGTGACGTGCCCGAAAATCGTTCATGCCGGGCGTCACACGTGTGTGACATTTCTGACAATGTACAAGAGTATGGTGAGTGATATGCGGGAGTGTTATAAGGCAAGAAATAATCGAAATAGGGCGATCTTATGATTTTAAACATAATTATTTATTGACACTATATGTTTAACACGAATTGCATTTCCGCCTTTGCCGTGCGCCCCCATTACCACAGTGGGCGGCAGTAAAGTAAACAGGTAAAATCAGAGATTTTACCTAAAAATACATGCGTTTCCCGTCACCATATGTGACGTCATGATGATGTTGTCACGTCAATCGCGCGTCATCATTTCCGCGACCATCGTCACAGTATCTGACGTCATGATGACGTTTTGTCACGTGAATCGCAT
>BOPN01000179.1:328732-331232 GCA_017312705.2 Penaeus japonicus
AATATAGTATTACTATTACTCCATTACTCCAAGTTCGATCAAATCACCCCACATGTTCTTAAATTAGAGTCGTTAAAAGTCCAAGTTAAATGCAGTTATGATACATGTGTTTTCATTCATAAAATCATTAATTTACATTATCCACAACGAAATCACATATGACCTAGATTCTACTATCTTATAATATTAAAGACATCACTCACCTCAATGATTTCAAGACTAAATTAAAAGAACATTTCCTAAATTGTCAGTTGTGACAGATTATCAAACAAATAACAAAACTTTGCTGTATACCTATTACTTTGCATTAAACTGTTTATGTAAATAGAATAACCGTTGTGATTTATGGAATAAAGTGAATTTGAACTCTCTCTATCTATCTATCTATCTATCTCTCTATCCATCTGTCAATCTATCTATCTATCTCTCTATCTATCTGTCAATCTATCTATCTATCTTTATCTATCCATTTCTTTCTATCTATCTATCTCTATCTACCTATCTATCTATCTATCATCTATCTTTTTCCTTCTCTTTCTCTTTCTCTCTATCTATCCCTATCTACCTATCTATTTATCTATCTATCTATCTTTCTCCTTCTCTCTCTCTCTCTCTCTCTCTGTCTCTCTCTCTCTCTCTCTCTCTCTCTCTCTCTCTCTCTCTCTCTCTCTCTCTCTCTCTCTCTCTCTCTCTCTCTCTCTCTCTCTCTCTCTCTCTCTCTCTCTCTCTCTCTCTCTCTCTCTCTCTCTCTCTCTCTCTCTCTCTCTCTCTCTCTCTCTCTCTCTCTCTCTCTCTCTCTCTCTCTCTCTCTCTCTGTCTCTCTCTCGCTTTCTCTCTCTCTCTCTCTCTCTCTCTCTCTCTCTCTCTCTCTCTCTCTCTCTCTCTCTCTCTCTCTCTCTCTCTCTCTCTCTCTCTCTCTCTCTCTCTCCCGTGGAATATGAGCTATCTACCGGACAGAAAATTCTCCCGAGTTCAAATGCCCCTAAATATCCTTGCGTCTTTAATGGACGATCATTCGTTCCCTTAATAAAAGAAACGTTTGTTCCGGTATGAAATAATGTGGTTATTGGTGAGTGAATAAAACAAGACGAGGCAGTCCAATAAAGGTCTAATGTTCAAAGGGAAGATTGGAATGATATTGTTGTCTAAGTCAATTGGCAAAAAAGATTGTAAAGATTGTGAGGAGAGAAATGTGATTGTATGTAAAATAGATCTTGGAGAGGCAGACTGATATTCCTAAAAATGATATATTGAGATTGTAAAATAGAAGCTTAGGAAGCATGTTGGTATGTTATGCACTGCATCTGGGTTTATCATGAATATAAGTATGATTTGGTATAAACTTTTTGACGAAATAAAAGATAAAAAAAAGTATCATTATTGAGATACTTTAGGTGACATTCCTAACAAAATAATCAATCCAAAAAGATTAATAACAAGTTTGGGACAGCAACTTCTGATCAACAATCACAATCCGATCTCACGAAAGACACGTCTAATAAGTCTTTACACTTTGTTTGACCTTCTTAAAGATACACTTCACACCAAAAAAAAAAAAAAAAAAAAAAAAATCCTGTCGAAACCTAGAACCAGTTTTTCCCGAAGGCTCACAAGAAGTTCCTCCTGTCGGGGAAACGATCAGCTCGACCCTCCACCCGAAGGATTTGTAGGAGTATTAGGAACCCTCGAAACTTTCAATGGGATTACTTAGTCGTAGAGAAAGTTTCCGTGGGAACTTTGAGGATATCGGGCCAGTTACAGGCGCGGGAAGGAGGTCTATGAGGTATATTAGAGATCCTGGAATGGTAACTAGCGTGTGAATGGGCGGGAACGCTCTTCGTTGTTGCGTTGTTTGGGTTTGTCTCTTTTCGTTCGAGTTGTTTTTGGATGTTTTGTTTTTGTTTGCTTTGTTTTTTGTCTGTTTTTTATGTGATCTTTGTGCAAGAATGTTGATTGAATTATCTAAGTGGAAGGAATATCATACCATCTTCCTTCGAAAAGGCGTGGTTTAACAAGATTAATAAGTAAATAGATGGAAATAAATAAAAAGAATGTTCAATGAAATACATGGAAGGAAAACGATAACAAAGTATTGAAGGATATTTCTGTAAGCAATTTTTTAAATCATTCTTTGGAAAATCATGATCAGTTAAAAAAAATAATAAAAATAATTAAAAAAAATAAAAATATTGATTTCCAAAAATTATCATTGTCAAATAAATATTTCTTCTTTATGTATGTGCGTCTGATTTGCTACAAATACATTTACATCACCATATTGAAACGTGTGAATGAATAGATTAGAAAAAAAAGTAGTTTAGTATAAATCAGCTTTACCTTATTAGATAAACTTTTCCCTTACGTAGTGGAAACCGACAGGAAAAATATATTACGATTGCATATAAATTCATGATAGCTATTATAATTCTGCAAAGGTAATGTATTTGAGCAAATTCGTATAGACCGAATCGTAACTTACTGACCGAGCTTATGTAAAACC
>BOPN01000179.1:348732-351232 GCA_017312705.2 Penaeus japonicus
TAACTGTTCTAATTTAATTATCAAATTAAAGACTAAATCACTTATATCAAAACAGTTTTACGTGTTAATTCGATAATTCCTATGTGAAGAATTTTCCACATCACATTACGGTAAAATACAGACCTAAATAAATTTCGGAAACCATCATATAAAAAAGATACATATATTTTCATATAAAAAACACACCAAATATGAAAAAAAAAATATATAGGAACATGCATAATGTTGACATAAATAACACCAAGCTGTCTTGTAGAAGAGTCTACGATCACTTACAGATTATGACCAAAATTCCAATATTTTTTTTTCTCTTTTTTCTTTTTTTTTTAATATAATATTCCTACTCCTACCGCGACTAAGGACACCCTACGGAGAGCCAGGTGGTGTGCCAGCTGGTACGAAGTGAAGTGATGTTTGACAGCTTTAAAGGATGACTTTTTTTTTTAAAGATGTAGATGTTTTCACGTGAGACACTAAATACACAGGTATGTTATCATTCTGCTGTTTCTCTTTCTTTTTCATAATTTTTTTACAATCTTTTGTTTTACATCTATACATAACCAACAAATGATGAAGATATTGATACTTGTTACAGTAATAAAAAAATATTTTAAGTATTTTTTAAATGTTACTTCTTCGCTTCCCTTCCCAGGTAAGAAGGAAATTTTTAATTAAATCTTAAAGTAAATAAAAGAAATAGTCCCCCATAAATTATTGCGTTTCACAGAAAATGGGAAACTCGCAGAATCCTTTTTTCCGAATATTTGAACTTATTTCTTTTTCTTCTAAGTCCCAGAGTGTGCTTTATCTACTAGAGCCAGGAAATTGGTGCATATTTTTTTTTTCTTTATTCAGGGCAGCCTTCACAGCTTGAATAGACCAAGCTAGCAATTTGTTTAGAATATTTACATTTTTTTTCTGTATTTATATGTTTATCTCTCCACGAGCAATGACTTTCTTTGTTGTCGTTGTATACGAAACAATGTAATACGTCCCACTTTAACACTGTAGACATTTGTCAAACTTATCGCTGTTCCCAAATAGAAAGAAAACAACTTTAAGTTCCAAAAAGTAAATCCATCAGAACTCCCAATGAGATCTCGTTAGACCTGAAGACTTTCTATCCGTAGGGGACTTTGGTCTTTAGCAACGGCCCCCTTGCCTAACTGGATGCCTTCCCTGACATCAACATTGGGCCATTTCGTGGACGGAAACGCCTGACTTCTGCTATTTGAAGTGAACTCTGACCCACTGTGCCATGGCGGCGGCTTCAACACAGTGCTAACCTTGAAAAAAAGTTTTGCTTCTTCCTTTTTTATTTTTCGTTTTAAGGAGAGATGACACCTGTAGGCAAAATTTTCTTTCTTTTTCTTATTGAGGTTTGATGTGAACCATAGATTTAAAATTTTCCTTTCTGTTTTACTGAGGAGAGACTGAAGATGACACCTGTAAGCTAAATTTTCTTTCTTTTCCTATTGAGGTTTGATGTGAACCATAGATTTGAAATTTTCCCTTCTGTTTTACTGAGGAGAGACTGAAGATGACACCTGTAGCCCTGAATTTTCTTTCTTTTAATATTGAGGTTTGTTGGGAACCATAAATTAAAATTTTCGCTACTATTTTACTGAAGAGAGACTGTGGATGAAATTTCCCTATTGAGGTTTGCTGGCAACTATAAATGCCATGCAGAATAAATGCAGTTGGATTATTCATGTATCCCGTTATCCTAAAATAGATATAACAGTGAGCAACACTAACAGACAAACCACGCTGTTGTTATCATAGCTTATTATATCATCCCTTTCTCCGTTCCTTCTTCTTCTCTCTCTCTCTATCTATCTATCTATCTACCTATCTATCTCTCTCATTCCTTCTTTCTCTATCTATCTATCTATCTCTATCTCTCTCATTCTCTTTCTCTCTCTATCTCTCTCTCTCTATCTGTCTATCTGTCTCTATCTATATCATTCATTCTCTCTCTCTCTTATTCATTCTCTCTCTCTCTCTCCCTCTCCCTCTCCCTCTCCCTCTCTCTCTCTCTCTTTCTCTCTCTCTGTCTCTCTGTCTCTCTCTCTCTCTCTCTCTCCATCTCTCTATTTCTCTCTCTCTCTCTCTCTCTCTCTCTCTCTCTCTCTCTCTCTCTCTCTCTCTCTCTCTCTCTCTCTCTCTCTCTCTCTCTCTCTCTCTCTCTCTCTCTCTCTCTCTCTCATCCTTCCTATTTCAAACCTTTTCAGAGGCCTCCTATCCTTCTAATTTCCTTAGCCTTATTTATCCAGCGTTTGCCTCCCTGACCCCGCGCCCATTCCCGCCCATCGTAATCCGGGGCGAAACGTCTTGGCGAAACTTATCTTTCGTGAGATGAAGATAATCCGTCGAAGGCACTTTCTCTCCAGAGAGAGAGAGAGAGAGACACAGTGGTTCGTCTGTGATACTTGTCTCTCAGTCTGACTCTGCCTGTTGGTCTCTCTCTCTTTATCTCTTAGTCTCTCTCTCTCTCTCT
>BOPN01000179.1:361232-366232 GCA_017312705.2 Penaeus japonicus
CATCAAAGTCTTAGAGGGTTTCCATATCTTGATAGGGGAGCTCATGACTTACGGCTGTCATACCATGAAGTCAACAGACAGATTGTCGTGACCATGAGCTTGTCCATCAAGAATATCTAGAAACGACCATAACTGCGCAGAGGGACCGTGCTACACATCTTTAGTGCATTAATATTGTATGTTGTATGGCAGTTATGCTGTATGACAACATAACCTCTGCCTATAATTTCCATCATGACGCCTTTTACAACAGGTCCTTGCATCCGATTATGGGATACAGTTAACAGGACCATACGTCCAATCAGCGTCTGAACCTTGGGAACCGAACTACCAATTCAGGTCATACGGTTATCCGGCTAGACGCCCTAAGGATGATCCCGCCCGTCTGGTTATGTCTTCTAGAGACAACTCTAGCTGGATGAGGCCCGTGGGAACCCCAGGAAAGGCGTATGCAAGGACTTGTCAGCTGTATTGGTTTACTATATACTGCATTGCCTCTCTCTATCTATCTATCTATCTCTATCTCTCTCTCTCTATCTCTCTATCTATCTATCTATCTATCTATCTCTTTCTCTCTCTCTCTCTTTGTCTATCTATCTATCTACCTGTCTGTCTTTCTATCTCTTTCTATTTCTCTCCTTTTCTCTCTACCTCTTCCCTTTTTTCCTTCCTATCTCTTTCTCTCTCCCTTTCCTTTTACCGTTTATTCTCTATTTCTCTGTATCCCAATCCCTCTCCCTCTTCCTATAACCTTCTCCGCTTCTATCTCTATTTCCCTCCCTTTCCTTTTACCACTCCCTCTCTCTCTCTCACCTAATCCTTTTTCAACTCCCTCTCCATCACTCCCCATCCCACTCCCTCTCCCTCTCCCTTCAACCTTCTCTCTATCTATCTATCTCCATCTCTCTCCCTCTCACACCCTTTCCTTTCTCAACTCCCTCTCCATCACTCTCCATCACTCTCCATTCCACTCCCTCTCCCTCTTCCTTCAACCTTCTCTCTATCTATCTATCTCCATCTCTCACCCTCTCCACCTGCCCTCTCTCTCTTTCTCCCTTTCACTTTCTCTCCGTCTTCGCAACAACACTTCGCAAACGCCTTGAGAGAAGTGAAGCAATTTCAAAGGGATACAAATTGCACAAACTCGGAGCCTCTCGCAGGGCTTAAACGTGCACTTTGTCGGAAGTCAGCACTTGATTTTAAGGGATTTTAGCCCGAGGGAGAATCTTTAGGTCTTGCGTGCTCGGATGGGAAGGTAATTTGCCTCGTGAGCACCAAGAGATGGACGGGTGTCTTTTGAAGTCTTTGGTCGTTTTCGCTTTCCGTAGTTTTTTGTGTTTTTGTGTGTGTGTGTTTGATTTGGTTTTGTTGATGTTTGTTAGAGTTTGTTTCGAATTCTTTTCTCTCTCTTTCTCTTTCTTTCTTTCTCTTTCTCTCTGTCTGTCTGTCTGTCTCTCTCTCTCTCTCTCTTTCTCTTTCTCTCTCTTTTTTCTCTCTCTCTCTCTCTCTCTCTCTCTCTCTCTCTCTCTCTCTCTCTTTCTCTCTCTCTGTCTATCTCTCTCTCGCTACCTCTATTTTCATATACTTACCTATCAATACATTTATCACAACATATATCTCCTCTTTTCCCTCTACCTCCTCATCCTCCCTCCTCAACCCCATCCCTTCCCCCCCTTCTCTCCTCCCCTCACCCCCATCCCTCCCTCCTCTACCCCCCCTCTCCCCTCACCCTCCTCCTTCATGCCATCCACCCCCCCCCCTCCATCCATCCATCCAGCCAGCCGGCTTCCAAAAGAGCCTTCCCGACCACCCACTCTGGCCCGGAAGAAACACCATTATCTCCCAAATAACACATAAGTATCATGAATCTCTCTTGCTATCATCATCGATCAAGAGAGGGAAAGAAAGAGAGGGACGGGGAGGGAGGGGGGACGGGGAGGGGGGGAGGAGGGATGGGGTTGAGAAAGGAAGGAAAGGATGGAGAGAGGGAGGGGGGAAGGAAAGGGAGGGAAGGAAGGAAAGGATGGAGAGAGGGAGGGGGGGAAGGGAGGGAAGGAGGGAGAGAGGGGAAAACGATAGATAGATAGAGAGGGAGAGAGAGATTGAGAGAATGTGAAAGAGGGAAAGTGTGTGATAAGGAGGGAGAGAGGAAAGCAGAGGAAAGAGGGAGAAAAAGCAGAGACGGAGAAAGAAAGAGAGAGAGACAGAGAGAGAGAGAGAGAGAAAGAGAGAGCGAGAGAGAAAGAGCGAGAGAGAGAGAGAGAGAGAGAGAGAGAGAGAGAGAGAGAGAGAGAGAGAGAGAGAGAGAGAGAGAGAGAGAGAGAGAGAGAGAGAGAGAGAGAGAGAGAGAGAGAGAGAGAGAGAGAGAGAGAGAGAGAGAGAGAGAGAGAGAGAGAGAGAGAGATAGAGACAGAGAGAGAGAGAGCGAGAGAGAGAGAAAGAGGGAGAGAGAGAGAGAAAGAAAGAAATAAGAAAGGAATGATATGATATACCAACTCTGAGAGACCGGACTTGACTGTTCCTTGATCGTCGCCGCTAGACTTTCAATAATCTTTAATTAATGATCGGGGAAAAAAATGGTGCGTAGGATACATGGGTTGTTGAGGGTAGAACCAAAAAAAAAGATAAGGGGAAACAGAGGGGAAAAATATTTATAGAGAAAGCTGGAGGGAAGGAAGGGGAAAAAAGTTGAGGCATTCAGAGAAAAATCATTAAAAGTGACTATGACTAAGGTTATCTAGAGCGAGAGAGAAAGTGTATGAGCGAGAGATTGGGGAATGGAAGAGGCAGAGGAATATAAGAGAAAAGAACAGAGGAGAACAGAGTGATGGAGAGAGGAGAGAGAGGGAGAGACAGAGATTTTTTTCATGTTTGTTGTTTTTGTCTGCTCATACGCACATACACACATACAGACAGAGGGGGTTAAGAGAAAGAGAAAGAGAGAGAGGGGGGGAGAGAGAGAAAGAGATAGAGAAAGAACGAGAGGATAGAGAGAGAGAGAGAGAGAGAGAGAGAGAGAGAGAGAGAGAGAGAAAGAGAGAGAAATAGAAAGAAGAGAGAGAGAGAGAGTGAGAGAGAAAGAAAAAAACAAGAGAAAGAGAGAGAGAGAGAGACAGTCAAACATATAGTTAGACAGACAGAGAGAGCGAAAAGAAGAGAAAAAAGAGACAGACAGGACGAAAGGAAAAGAAAAATATGTCCTCACTCTCTACGTGATAAAGCTCCATAATCATTGCACATTATTCATCACGATCTAATGAATACTAACATAAGGGTCTCTTTTCCAAGTGGATAATTTGTCATAGCATATTAGCCTTTAGTCTGGAAGTCCTCTCTCTCTCTCTCTCATCTCATCTCATTCTCATCTCATTTTCATTTTCATGAGCGTCCTGACTCCCTCCTACCCCCTTCCCTCCCTCCCATCCGCCCACATCTCCTTCCTCATTGTCTCGTTCCTCTTACTCTTTCTCATTAGTTTATCTTTCTTAATTTCTTTTTTTATGCACCTTCTTCCTCCTTCTTCTCTTCGTCTTCTACGCCCACCACCGCCGCCGTCACTGCCTCTCTTTCTTCTTCTTCTTCGTCTTCCTTTCTTCTTCTTCATCTTCGTCTTCCTTTTCTTCTTCTTCTTCGTCTTCTTTTTTTCTTCTTCTTCTTCGTCTACATCTTCGTCGTCTTCGTTATCGTTATCGTCATCATCATTGTCGTCGTCTTATTATTATTATTATTATTATTATTATTATTATTATTTCTCCTCCTTACCATCTTCATCATTATCATATCATCATATCTCCTTCTCCTTCTCCTTCTTCTTCTTCCTCATCTTCATCATCATCCTCATCATTATCATCCTCATAATCACCATCATCCTTATCATCATCATCATCATTATCATCATCACCACCATCATCATCATATCCTCCTCAAATCTTCTTCTTCCTTCTCTTCCTCCTCCTATTACTACTCCTCCTACTCCTCCTATTCTGTTGCTGCTGCTCTTACTCCTACTCCTCCTCCCTGTACATATCCGCCTCTTTCTCCTCATCCTCCTCTGCCTCTTCTTCCTCCTCCTCCTCCTCCTCCGCCTCTTCCTCCTCCTCTTCCGATATTCCTCCTCATCCTTCTCCGATCTTCCTCCTCATCCTCCTCCACCTCTTCCTCCTCATCCTCCTCCGATCTTCCTCCTCATCCTCTTCCGCCTCTTCCTCCTCATCCTCCTCATCCTCCTCCGATCTTCCTCCTCTTCCTCCTCCGATCTTCCTCCTCTTCCTCCTCCGATCTTCCTCCTCTTCCTCCTCATTCTCTTCCGCCTCTTCCTCATTCTCTTCCGATCTTCCTCCTCATCCTCCTCCGCCTCTTCCTCTTCCTCCTCCGATCTTCCTCCTCATCCTCCTCCGATCTTCCTCCTCATCCTCCTCTGCCTCTTCCTCCTCCACTTCCGATCTTCCTCCTCTTCCTCCTCTGCCTCTTCCTCCTCCTCTTCCGATAATCCTCCTCATCCTCCTCCGCCTCTTCCTCCTCCTCTTCCTCCTCCTCCTCCGATCTTCCTCCTCTTCCTCCTCATTCTCTTCCGATATTCCTCCTCATCCTCCTCCGATCTTCCTCCCCATCCTCCTCCGCCTCTTCCTCCTCATCCTCTGCCTTCTATTCTTTTCTTCTTCCCCGCCATATCCTTTTTCCTCCTCCTCCTCCACTTACTACTATATCCCTTCCTCCCTTCCTCTTCCTCCTCCTCCTGCTCCCCCTGCTCCTTTTCCTCCTATCATTTTTCTCTTCCTCATCCATCTTTTTCTTCTTCTTCTTCTTCTTCTTCTTCTCCTTCTTCTCCTCCTCCTCCTCCTCTCCCTCTTTACTTTTATCTCTTTCTCCATCTCTTCCTCCTCATCTTCCTCTTTACTTCTATATCCTCCTCATCTGCTCCCTCCCTCCCATTCTCTCTCTTCTTTCCCTCCTTCCTTTCCTCCCACTCTCCACCTCCCTCCCCATCCTTCCTTCCCACT
>BOPN01000179.1:376232-381232 GCA_017312705.2 Penaeus japonicus
ACACACACACACACACACACACACACACACACATAACCTCATACACACATCACCAAACATCCATCATATTTATACACACACAAGCACACACCTATTTAAAACACGCACACACGCACACACGCACACACACACACACAACATACAAAAACATCCCTATTTTCCTCGTTTTTTTCCCCCGTTCCAAGTAAGACCCAATGTGACAGGCTTGCCATCCCGAGCGCCCGGAAAGTGGTGTTGTTCCCTCGGGCATCTTAAAAGACCCGACCTGAGACGTTACTCCTGTCTTGGGAAGCTTCGCCAAAGAAAACATGTTGTGAGCTCACCGTCATATATATTTTCCTCCCCCTAGCGGTTGCATTTCTACTACGTCATTCACAACTTCCGGAATGGTGCAATGAATAGCTTGTCTCCTTGTGGCTGAGGCAATGCTCGATGATTGTGACACGTGGTTGAGGTTCGTATGACATGTTCGAGACATGTTTGTTGTGTTTGTGTTGTTTGCGTGGGTGTGTTTTTCCTTGCTTACTTTCTTTCGTTTTTTGTTTTCTTTTTTTCGGTCTTTTGTGAAAGAGGGTATGGGTATTATGGGAGGTAAAACAGACACATATACATATATGCGTGTGTATCTGTGTGTGTGTGTGTTTGTGTGTGTGTGTGTGTGTGTGTGTGTGTGTGTGTGTGTGTGTGTGTGTGTGTGTGTGTGTGTGTGTGTGTGTGTGTGTGTGTCTACCGATCGATAAACCGTACTTTAAAGGAACTACTGCCGTGCTTCTTAGGATGCCTGATAAACTCTCAGCTATTCTAGGAGAGGATAAGGGTGAGGGGGATGGGCCTTTGGAGTGTGATGAATTTTAAAATCACAAATTATCACAACAAAACTATCACTTAGTAGATTTTTATTGAAGATGGAAAATATAGTTTCAAAATCCTCCGGTAATTGGAGAATGAAGGTATGTAAGGCGGAAGCTACATGATACAATAAGGGCAGGTGAAGACAGGTGAATGGAAATGAAGACAGGTCAGGTCAGGTCAGTTTGTAGATAACCTAATTTTCATCAAACTAAGCAAAGGTATAAGGTTATCAGACTGTGTGTGTGACTATTATAGGACTATTAGATTATGTGTGTGTATGTATGTGTGTGTGTGTGTGTGAGTGTGTACGTGCGTGCGTGCGTGTGTGTGTATGTGTGTGTGTGTGTGTGTTTGTGTGTGTGTGTGTGTGATTATGTATGTGTGTGATGGTATATGTGTAGTGACTAGGGGACCGCAGACATCTTAGTCTAGACTCGTATTCTAAAAAAAATGATTTTTTTTCTTCTAATGAAACGAGGGAACCATTAAAATATAATATATTTATAATATCAAATACAATCTCATAAACAACTGAATGTAGCAGCGAAAGCAACATAGATACCTACACCAAAGACCGATTTCCTTATTCATGATAATTCTTACAAAAAAACGCAAGTGACTTCAAAGCAATATTCCTTTGATTTAATTTTCTGTAGGATAATATAGTACTTTATGAACATGAATACAGTACAAATCTACGAACGTAAATACTTTATCTTAAAAAAAGTCACGTGTTATTAGGAGATTACAGCTCTCCAGTCCAATCAGGATAAGTATATATACTTGATGAATTATGTTTCTTGTAGATCGTCTCTATTTCATCTTCATACATCATCAGCTGGACCATATCTCGACCTCGGTTGTCCTGTGAGTAGAAATTGATATGAAATCACATTCATTCAACTGGACTTTGATTTTCATTACAGTCAAAATGAGTATATGAATTTTCGAGAGAAAAAAAAACAACAGGTAAACCACCGATTTTTATCACCCATGGTTTCAAGATCGTATATAATGACCCGTTTCGCAGAGCAATTGAGATCACATGATGATGATTTAATCATGCATTTATAATCTAATCACGTACCTCTTAGATGTCTACAGCATCATGGAAGACCACTTCTGGCACCTGCACTTAATTTGGAAGCCACAACAAGGGGCGAATGTAAGCAAAATAGTGTGTGTTTCGCTCGTAATCGAAACAGGTACTGGACAATGTCTTCATGAAACCGTTGGCGTACCTGAACTTGAGTCCATGAGGCAGGTATAAAGCTAGACAAGCAGAGACATTTAGATGAACGGCCGGGCATAAACAGACAGGGACGGCCGGGCATAAGCAGACGGGGGCGGCCGGGCATAAGCAGACAGGGACGGCCGGGCATAAGTAGACAGAGACGGCCGGGCATAAGCAGACAGAGACGGCCGGGCATAAGCAGACGGGGGCGGCCGGGCATAAGCAGACAGAGACGGCCGGGCATAAGCAGACAGAGACGGCCGGGCATAAGCAGACAGGGACGGCCGGGCATAAGCAGACGGGAAGAAAATGCCGATACGCAAACGAAGCAGAAAAGGACTCACAGATGGAAACTGCAGCCGAGGATCTCTTTACAAAACTTCTTCAGACTCCGCTCTTCTATCTCTTTCTCTTCGTGTAGAATTTTAGTGGACGACACCCACACTCCCCCGAAGGCCAGTGTCACCCGCGCCTTCACAAGGGCCTGAAGTAGCTTCCGGCAGCCCTTCGCAGTGAGGTTGCTCCGAGGGAATCTCAGGTTGGTGTATTCCCTGCCGAGCGGATGGAGAGGTTGAATCGAGAAGCTATGCCTTCTCAAATTCCCGGTTTGATTTAGGGATTGCGTAAGAATTCTTGAATCTTAGATAAACATGCCTGATTAATAGCATCCATACGATAAAAGCATAGTATCAGTAGTATTACTATATTCAACTACCTGAATGAACGAACGAACTTAGACACAAAAAAAGAAAGGCGAAGATTTATTATGATCAACTCAGATTTCAGAACCTTTCCAGTTAAAGTGGAATTAGGAACGAATATAATCTTGTGCATAAAGGGGTGACAAAAAATATAAGATTAAACCTATATCCAAAGGGAGAGAAGTGTACTGAAATTGATTAAACTGACTTAGACGGAGGTTTAAGGGCCAGGCACGTCTTAGCAGCCCACTTGATGTCGGCGTCCTCCACGTGGCTCATGTAGAGTCGAAGGCTGCCTCGTATGTGTGGTAGCGGTTGCAAAACGGAGAGATCAATGCCAGTAGCAATGTGCAACCCTGCGGCAATGAAAGGAGAAAGAAAATAATTCAGTTATCTTCCGTGCACACTTTTGTTGCACTGTTGATCTTCTCATAATTGTCACGCCTTCCCATAATCTCCACGAGGAATAAATTTCTCACACAGGAAGCCGAGGCGAGGCGCATCCGAGAGAAGGCGCGTGAAGGCTGGTGCCAGTTCCTTGTAGTGCTGCTCGTTCTCGATGGCCAGCGAGAGGCCCTCTAGCGTGTCGGGAAGGCGAGCAGCTGTACGTCTGTCTAGGCAACCGGAGAACTTGGTCACGTGACATCTGCAACCGAGATAAATGACAAAACTAGACACATGGTAATTCGACAGTTCCTGATATCGGTATATCTGAATGTCTATGTGTGTGTATATTTGTGAGCATGGGTTTCCAGTACGTTAAGAAGCACGTCTACTTACTGAATAAAAGCAAAGTGCACTATGTCACTGTGGGATGGATTGCACTTTGGGTGTCTGAAATCCTGCCATAGATATAACATCACGGGCGTCCAGTTGCTTGCCACGACGCTTAACAAATCGTGGAGCCGAGGGATTTCCGCGATGTCGCCATTGATTTTAATCCTCACTGCAGAAGGGCTTCCCAGAGGCAGCAAAGCGGTATAAACATCAACGGTTGTATCATCAATTTCCACCAGCCCGTTTACCATCGTGGGTGCATGATGGGCCACAGCCCGGGTGATCTGATCATCACACTCCACCTCAGACAACAAATCGAGCCACTGTCTGCTGTTCTGCAAATCACTCAGAACTAACAGAGTAACTAGTTCCTCTGCCATCTCTTTGCTCAGCTGACCCAAGGTGTCGTGTAGTAGCCCACCCAAGTGCAACAACATGTTCTGATATTTGTTCAAAGTCAGGCTCTCCCTTCTGTCATGGCGCAGTTCCTCGAAAATCCTCCTAAGTGGTCCTAGGCGAGGCGTTGAAGTGAGGGTCGTCCTCTCCTCTGTAGACTTTCTCTTCATCTCTGAGGGCGTGGGAGCTATCGTCGCCTTTTGAGATGAAGAACCCATACGAGTCATCAAGCATAATGTTTTTGATGTAAAGGAAAATTTTAGATTTTCTTTTCCTTTCTTCGGTTTATGAATGACCTTCGTTTTGGAAGAGGGTTGGGGAAGTGTCTCATTTTCCGTGGTAGGTTTCTCGTCAATATACCAAACCGTTTTTCCACTGTCCCCTGCCACGGTATCGTCATTATAGGCAGATGCGCTTCTCTTGTCTGTATCTATCTTAGGAGAAATTTCATCCATATGTGAATCTGAAAGTGGAAAGCTGCTCCTGTTCCCATTGTTGCCTTTGGTGTCAGAACACTCCATCTTTGAGTTATATGATGAGGGAAATGCATTAGGTAACATCGTTCGTTTTGCAAGTATATCTGACACACTTTTTGTTATTTCTTGACGGATATCGTCTTGAATATTATGTAAAGCCATGACATTCTGGAAACCTTGAATTAATGATGGGACATTTATCATCTCATTGTTTAGCCTTCTTATGATGAACAATGCAGCATAGAAGTCCTGCATCCCCTTGTGGAAGAAGCTGATGCGTGTATGCGGTCCACTTGACGTCCACATGTTCGTCTGCATCAAGAACGCACCAAAGACTTCTTCACAAGGTAGGCCAACTAACGTGCATGCATCACGGAGCCTGCATGTTGACTCGTGTGTCAAGACAATGTCATCCTTCCTGAGGCTTTGGAGTGCTTCCCAGTACAAGGTGTCAAGAAATCTCTCAAGTTTCTTTTCTAGTTCCTCAAGATGTCGAGTCTTCCTATTTGCCCTCAGTCTGTGGATAAGCTTTTCCTTTGTTATCCGCTGGAATTCAAGGTAGAG
>BOPN01000179.1:408732-413732 GCA_017312705.2 Penaeus japonicus
ACACATCACCCACGATCATAATAAAACACACTCACTCACTCACTCTCTCTCTCTCTCTCTCTCTCTCTCTCTCTCTCTCTCTCTCTCTCTCTCTCTCTCTCTCTCTCTCTCTCTCTCTCTCTCTCTCTCTCTCTCTCTCTCTCTCTCTCTCTCTCTCTCTCTCTCTCCCCTCCCTCCCTCCCTCCCTCCCTCCCTCCCTCCCTCCCTCCCTCCCCCCCCTCCCTCCCTCCCTCCCTCCCTCCCTCCCTCCCTCCCTCCCTCCCTCCCTCCCTCCCCCTCCCCCTCTCCCTCTCCCTCTCCCTCTCCCTCTCCCTCTCCCTCTCCCTCTCTAACAAGTCACCCAGGATCACACTAACACACGCACACGTAAACACACACACACACCGGTTCTTCCATGCCTACTTTTTCAAGAAATAATTCTGTGTGATTTGTTTCCATGTGTGCTCTGCCTCTCAGGTTAGATCTCATATTTGGTCATACCAACGACAAGTCAAGTATCTCTTGTTCTTAAATGGATATGTGTTCAGATTCACACCTTACGATAACACACACTCTTCTCGCCAGAACAAGTTTTAAGTTAGACAAAAGAGGCCACATGTCATAACTTCTACCATGCGGTGTCTCTGCGTGTCCCGGTAGATTTTTGTTTTTCTTTGCCTCTGACCTGAAGAACTGACGTGTGAAAACGGCCGGTGGAGGGAAGGATCATTCTGGGGTAGAGAAACACGTGGTTCATCTGGACACGTGGTGTAGACAATACGTTTCTTTCAGTTGTTACTCGTTCGTCTTTCTTTGAAATGTACACTGAACTCTCTTCTTTCAGGAGTGTATTCTACATCTTATTTAAACATACGCTCTTCTTTTAATATTGAATTGTACAAGTTTCTTCCAGCCGCATTGTGTACACTCTTCTTTCACTTGTATATTGCAAATCCTTCATTCTATGATTTATTGTACAGTATATCCTTACCCAGTGGTGTACAGCAGCCACATGTGTATGAATGTCTGGTGGTTATGCTCTCCGCTGCCATGCTCCCTCTCACAAGTGTTTGGCTAGTGTTTCTAGATCATCTGCGCAGCAGGTAAACAATATGTGCAATTAATTGTGTGTATAGCAAATAGGTTTTTATGTAAGAACAGTGCGCCGTATTAGGCCTATAACTAACCTTTTTACAACGCTTAGTTTACAAATGTATGGTCTCTTATAATCTTTATATGGTAGAGATATAAAGATTTAGTATATTATATATACTGTTACAAACGTTCGTCAAGGTTCAGCAAATGTACACAGCAGTTTCCCTCTAGGCATAGATAAACGATCACAGAAAACATACAACTGCATGACAAACTCTCTTCCGCGACTCACACAGCAAGTCTCCTACAAGTTTTAATATAATCTATCAAGAGCTACGTCTTCTTCCACCCTAGCAACGGTGTTCATGATCTCGTCTTCCCACCACCCGTTCACCCAAACTTATCGCGATATCGAACGAGCCGATAAGCCGAGAAAGCTACCCGCCAAAACATGAACGTGCGAGGACCGAGGCGGGCTGATAGCAGCGCCCCCTCCTCCCCCTTCCTCCCGCGCGCTCGATGTGGGAGGGTGTGGGTGGCCGCCGCTTATTTCCCCTTCACTTTAATGCTGGGTCATGAGGTCTGCGTGTGAGGGATTGCTTTTGTTGAATACTGAAAGTCGTTTAGGAAGGACTTGAGGCACATGGGAGGAGCGGAGAGGAGAGAAGAGGAGGATGAGGAGCCCCTGCCGAAGGGAATGTTGATGACATGTAATAGCGCGGGAAAACTAGGGTGATATAAATAGCCGGTAGGAGTAATTGGCAGTGTCGCCGGGCAAAGATCATGAATGTACTACATGCGAACGCAGATAATTCCCCCAATATACTTTAGTTCTCACCACTCAGAATAAGTCAGTATGCGTGTTTTACATATTGACAGATTCCCTGTTGATTTTCCCATGTCGACACCCGCCGCTGCAGCACCGGCGTTTAGACGTGCTGGATGTCACGTGTGCATTCAAGGGATTGGCCCCAAGGATCCTTGCAACGCTCTTTCCTCTCTTGTGTTCGTGCGTACGTGCAGGGATGTTTATCCTGTGAGTGTCTGGATTTTTTTTCCCTTTGATATTGATGTCGGTTAGAGGTGAAATAGTTTCTGCCTTTTATACGCACCTATATATATTGTTGATGGATAGGTACATATATAAATAGGAATATGATAAAATAAATATATACATATGTGTATATATACATGTATATACATATATACATATATACCAATACATATTTATGTGTGTGTGCGTGTGTATGTGAACCTATGTGTACGCATGTTTGTATGACTATACGTACTGAAAGAACTGAGTACAGTACAAGTTCCTGAACACGCGAACATAATCCATGCACCTGTACGCACAGTCGCTGTACGCACTTACAGGGAATCTTTAGATATCGGCCACACGTAAAGTTGCGTAACAGGTCACAAAGTAACCGATTATTTTGCTTTGGAAGTCGAAGAATGTGCGTGGTGTGACATGTGAGGGCGGTGATATGACTCAGCCATTATGTTGCCGCATGTAGTGAATCTCGCCATGCATAACAACATAATGACACCGTAACTCTTCCGTTTTGCTATTTTGGTTCCGGGAAGGGGTTCATATTAATTGCATAATCGTAACCCTTTAACCTTTAACTGTTACGTGCGCTCCTTTCAATATCACCCAAGGGCAAATGCCGTATATCTGTCTCCGAGTTAATGCCGCGATACGAAACCAAATATATTTATCGATTTAATCCGGTGCAAATATTTTTTTAAAAAATCTCATTCTGAACCCTATTACCCCTCTCTCCATCTTACATCATTCCCCATCAGAGATTCAACCCCATCGCAAGGGGTAACCAAAATTAGTTGTATACAATCAAAAGTGGTGTGAAATAACATCTGAGTGATCCGTCAGCGTTCACAGACGCGTGTATTAGGCGGTGCAACAAGATGACGCACGCAGCTAACGAACTTCATGCACCCTGTGATGCTTCTCCGAGGGGGTGGGAGGAAGTTGTTTATTTGTTACCCATTCCCGCGCATCGGATGATTTTAAAATGGCTAGGCGTCATCCAAGCAGGATATCAAGCATCCCCAGTGAGTTATTTGATTCCTGAGGGAGATATTTAAGGATAGAAAAAATCTCTATGGTTGGGCGGACAGGAGCGTGTGGCATCGGGTCAGGTTGGTGCTGCCATCTGTCGGCGCCTTCGGGAAGCGACATCCGGGTCTCCCCAGTGTTATGGCGGCCGCGAAGGAGGGCAGATATGACGCAGCGAGTGACGACCTTAAACGCGATATCCGCAATGAAAAACGCTTGAGGGATGACGTGAAGGGAGGACGAGAGGAGTGCATTCTTACACAGATCGAGGGCCGAAGTGTCTTAGGAAGAGATAGAGAGAGCTTTCGGAATTTTCCTGGATTCGTGGATACGTCGTCGTCGCCAGGTTCCTCCGCTTCGCTTGCAAAGATGGATTCGAAGTATTCTCCAGGTAAGGGTTTTAAAAAAGGGCCGGAGAGCCGCTCGTAGACCTTCCAGCCGGCCAGCCTCGAGACCCGGGAGACGTCGGGAGGACGTGGGTGTTGTTTTTAAGCCAGAGAGGAACACGAGGAACGAGAGATGCACCTGTTATGGGAGACGCAGGCAGCGAATCGCAATTTCTCGCTATTAAACGTGATGAGGCCTACGTCAGGGTGAACAAGTGTGAACAAGTGTTAGCCCTCTTTCGAATGCTAAGCGAGGGCGAGTAAGTGTGGACACCTATGAACTCTTTAGAGTGCCAAGTTTAGGGTGCACAAGATGTGCTAGGGTGAACAAGTGTGAACTCCTTTTTGAATGCCAAGTGGGAGTGCCAAGGGCAAGAGGGTGCTGCCGAGGGTCGTCCAGGACACGTAAGTGATGCCACGAGGGAAGTCTCATTGATTTGGTGAATACTTTGCTTGTTTGTGGAGGTAAAAGGATCAGTTGTGCAATTGAACTTTTAGGGGGCATTAGGTTGCATATTGCATCATTATTCCAAGTCATTTAGTTAATGGCTTGTTTAGCACTACATTGTCAGCATCTTTGGATTGCAAGCAACGTGGTAATTGTTATCAGGTCCATTAATGCAATGCAATTTGGCGCCCTCTCTGCATATCCTGTATTTTCTCCTTTTATAGTATTCTTTCATGTTTTTCTACTAGTTTAAAATGATACAGTTATACACAAACCTGATTCATGGATATGCAACCCAGTTAAAGCTGTTTCCTTTGATAAACCTCTCATGAATATTCTTGTATCGTTATTTTGATATTTAAGGAAAATTAACGTCAAAATTCTTACATTGTACATGTATTTGCGTAATGTTTATTATGTTTACAGCATAGGTCATATGGAGGGACGGAAAGAAGGTTACTCATTATGTTTCACTTGCTGCAGATGTTGATAATGACTGTTTATTGTTTAGGATTGCTTTCCAGGGCTTTTGCCTTGCATTTGCAGCAGAGGTTTCAATAGAGACTGTCAGCTGTGCATCAGAACTTGAGGACATGTATGATATGTCCTTTTTTTCAGCCACTATGTACTGAAAGAACTTATGGTAGAGATATGTTTCAGTTTTGCTTAATATTCATTGCGCTTATGTAATCTTATTAATATATAATGTGTTTCATGCACATTGTATGACATCACCTTTGAATGGCTGTTTCTGTACTGTTTGTGAGGTTGTTGATTATAGATTATATAATGGCTCATTGCTAATTCTTGAAATGCTTATTCTGTACTGAATGCTTTGCTTGAGACAGAGTTGAGAAAAGATTCTAGCAATATTCACATTTAAAAAGGAAACTCACATACACATATCTTGCATTAATCATTCTATCTAGAATGTATTGATGCAGGGTTGTCCATTTAGCTGGCATTTCATATTCTCATAAGCAATTACTTTTACGCTTTGGATTCATCTTTT
>BOPN01000179.1:418732-421232 GCA_017312705.2 Penaeus japonicus
CTTGACTTGACTACCTGATGTTACATTTTTCCAGTTGTCTGGCATCCAATACCAAACTTTTAGAGATCAATAAGTTGTTGTAGTTCATGCCATTTTTATCATTATTTTTATTGTTTGATTATTTTTGTTCTTGTTTTTCTAATTTTTTATGCATCATTTAATCACCATCTTGGAAATAAATTTTATCTCATGATATGCTTGACCTGAGAACCGAGTATTCATTGTTCAAATTGATTAAACCTTGTACTTGAATTGAATGTACCTGTTAAGCATAACCCACAATTTGAAAGTTTATAGACTTCAAAGCATTTTTCCCTACCTACATCTCAACCAATGCCATTCATTTGAGAGAGGATGCCTGCAGATACTGATTTTTAGTCCATATTTAAAGTACATTATTATATCCATATACCTTTTGCTCCTTGTTAAACTATCAATTTTGAAACCTGATTTCCAGAATTAGATGGCCATTTAGTTCTTAACCTTTAATTGAACTTAATTTTTCATCTTTTAAAAAGATTGTCCTGCTTTGATTGAGGAAGAATAGATAGATTTAATGTTTAGAGGAATAGGAGAGTAATATGATCTTTTGTGTTTTAACCCATTGACACCGGGATGGCATGTATATGTTTAATGTCCATTATATTTCTTTTTTTTATTTTTGTATAGGTTGTTCCCCATCTTTTATTACTCTTATTATTGTTATTAATGTTATGATGATAATGATATTGTACTAGTAGTAATGCTGATAATAATGTAATTAACAATGATGATAGTAATGAAAATTTAAACCTTTTTCTCAAAAATTCAAGGTAGGTGGTAAGGAGATGAGGTCATCTAGGCCTCATAATTGACTCCTAGGTCACTAAGACAAAACTGTTTTGGACAGTGCATGTCCCCAGTATCAGTGGTTAACCCACACAGGACGGGTGGTACAGCATATGTACCGCGCATTCAAAAGCCCAGTTGCCGGGCGGCACAGTATTGTGCCAGCCATTCAATTGATTTAGGCCTAATAATTCGAACGCCCCGGCATTTGGACATTCAAGGCTAGAATTCCCCCGTCGGGAATGGGTTAACATGCAATGGAATTGAATTGATTATGTTAAAGTTGCAGGTATTGTAGCATTACATGCTTTAGGTTTCTTTTTATATATATATATATATATATATATATATATATATGTATCAATTACTCCTTCACTTTTTTTGTTCCATCTTGCACATGGATGCATATGTATTTAAAACAACAATCCCCGTTGACATATAGCCTATTAGTTAATATTGGTGTTCCCCAAAATGTAAACATTGACAATGCATTCTCACCTTGTTAGTTTCCTGGTCAGTTATGCTTGTTTATATTAGCCAGTAGCATTAATAACACAAACATAATCTTCATTTTCTTCTCTCTTCCTTTGGCAATATCCTGGACTTATTCAAAGAGTATCACCATAAAAAGAGTATCTATTCCTTATTGTAGGTTGTTAATATCACATTTTTTAAGAAGTTATATTACCATTTCTGCTTACAAAGTATATCATAGGAGTTTCATGGCTCCTGTACATTGCCAGGTGTGAACTGCCAAACATTTACATCTTTTCTTTTCTTTTTCCTTTTTCCTTTTTATAAATGATTCAAGTATAACCTCTTTTATAACTCTTGTCTTTTGATTAGTTTATATGATATCTGATATGTGCAATTTGAGATGTTGAATCCATTAATCTTAGTTGTTCTCTTTAAAGATAATTTATTTATTTTTGATTTGTTGAAAGCCAAAGCTTGCTTAGTGTTGATAATTGTTTGTGCAGTATATATGTATTGTTATTATTGCAATTTGGATATAATATTCGCAAGCCTTATATTTAGATAGTTTGTCGAAGGGATTGTCTAATGTGCATACCAAAGTTGCAATGGATCCTGCCCTAGAAATGGAGCCAGAAGTACTTTATTCTTGAATGGCAGAAAAGTATGATTGTAAACCATTTTGTCTTGTTAGTGGAACTTTGTGTGTTCCACCCTTCACTTGAAACAACACTACTTCTATCCATGTACCAATTTCTTCCAATTTTCCTTTCATTTATTTAATTTCATCCAGCAATTTCATATGTTTGATCTAATAAAAGCATATTTAATATTTTCGTAGTATATACTGTATCAGTATCACAACAATTTGCAAAAATTTTCTACTTTATGAAGATGTGGGTGTGGTAATGGTAGTGTGTTTACAGTTTCATGCTTTTATTCTCTATTCTTGTTTTTACAGCATCCACTTTACCATCTATTTGTCAGTTGAAAGGAATCTCTCTCTCTCTCTCTCTCTCTCTCTCTCTCTCTCTCTCTCTCTCTCTCTCTCTCTCTCTCTCTCTCTCTCTCTCTCTCTCTCTCTCTCTCTCTCTCTCTATCATTTTTAATTTGTTATCTGGCAAGAAACTCCTAGTGTTTTTAGGGTTAAGAATTATGTTAAAATATGTAACATTGAAGGCTCTCTAGAGTTTCACCT